>DWLS01006333.1:0-11746 GCA_018246255.1 Pachliopta kotzebuea | reverse complement strand
TTTTGTTACCTTTGTTGTATGATTATTATTAAACGAGTCAGTAACTGGTAATAGATCTCTTTTACAGAAACTGTTAGTGACATAACTAGAGCAGCAATATTCAACATCTTTAATCTAAAGGAGTATAAAATTATAAGTGACTTTGCATAATGATAAGCGATGTGTCATTGCTATATTAAAATAACTTGATCAATTTCTAGGAAATTAACAAAGATTATAGTGAATTAAAAATATATTGAACTTCTATGAAAGTCTTTGGTACCTTGCCAAAAACTTTCAAAAGACACCTTTTGCTTTGAGTAATAGTATAAGGTTGTGTGGAAACTTCATGATGGTCTCCCTTTTTTGGAGCGACCACGGGATCTCCTTTCGACCTTGACTTAAAGTGAATAATTGGTCCAAAAATATTAATTATATTAACTTATGTTGAAGATAAATCTCAAGGACGTCTCAGCGATAATCGGAGATGATAAAATACAAAGGGCCTCCATTAAGTAATACAATGGTATTGCATTAGCACGGTGTGACCCGTATTACGATGGTGCGGACAGCGGGCACCAATTTGGCTGAAAACATTCATAATTGTTTATAGTTATGCTTAAAGGGTCAGAATCTTTGAATTTATACCCATTTTCTAGTATTAACCAATTAGTGGTTTAAGCGAAAATATCTATGATAGAAAAAACAAAGAAAAATATTTGAATCCATCTGCCTGAAATTACACCAAAAAAAACAAATATGAACATTAAAAAAATAATATTAACAATAGGCAGCTGAACAGGATCCAACTCAGCAATGATCTTGCAATTAGCAGAAGCGCTAATATTCTGTTGGACACTTAAGCGTATGCAGGAGTGCGAGGTATCTATGTAAAACTTTAATAAATTTTTAATAAAAAAAACTAATGAATAAGGATGGAAACGTATACAATATACTTCTTAGAGTCCCGCACTATATCTGGCTGAAGCTGGCTTCATACATTCTGGTAGATTTCCATTACCAGCGACGGTCTATTTAGATACTGCCCTACCTCCTATATATACCGGCAAATAGTAATGTACAAACATCACTGTGTTCTCGTGTACAATGTGCTGTCTTCGGGTGAAACTACTGAGTTAACGAGACCTTACGTCTTAAGGCGACGAGCGCAATTTGATCCTGTGTATACCATGTTAACCGGCGGCACGTTGTTAGGACAAGCGTATAACTTACCATCAGGGGAACGTCTTACTTGTCCAGTCGTCTCGTAGAATAAGAAAAAGACAATCTGCAAAACAGTGAATGACTGCAGAATTTCATCCGATCGCTTGGGGCTAGTGATCAAAGAAAGAACCAATTGGCAATAGAGCTTTCTAGCTTAGCCGAGCAGAGAGCTACACGTCGATACATTTAATTCTGATGAGAAAGGCACACAGCAGTTACTTTTAATAAACTTGATAGAAAGAAAAAAACTCTTTATCAAAATAAATTCCAGAGCTTTTAACATCAATCCATGCCAAAAAAGCAGTGACATTCATTGCTTTTGAACAATCATACATTCAATGCTAAACCAGTGTGAGCTTTGCTTTACCTTGTAAGGTATAAAATATTCCATTCCTTGACGCACCAGGTCATCGTGGTCTTAATACGACAAATCGACGAGACGAGCAGGATATTAACCTAATGACAAGTATTAAGCTTGCTCATAAAAATGTGCCAGATTTTTTTAAGCTACGTGGCGACCAAGCGAATATGGCCTTCACCCGGTTGTAAATATTACACTTGTCCACATTACACTCGTTGCCTTGAGACAAGGTGTTAAGTATCGTAATCCCAGTAATTTAGCTACAACACAGTTCAAACCGAAACACAGTAATGTTAGCGCAGTGTTTGTCAGCTGCAATAGGAGCTGCGGTCGTAACGGAATCCTACCGCCAGTTAATTTTAAAGTTACATAGCACCGTTATTAATTATACCATAAATTTATAGGTACCATAAAAAACAAAATAAATAATAATAACATGTAGATTACTAAATTTACGTGGGTCAGGGTCTGTGCCTTATGTAATTTGTTTGCCGCCTGTTGTCATTCGTAAGCATAAACATATACTTCAGTTTAGTTGCACGCAAAGCGAATTCCTTCCGTATATTCCATACGTAATACAGCGGCATGTTCCTTTGATGATCCTCATTCACAAAGCGGTAGAATATTCCAGGAATTTCCTTCGCGGCCAAACGTCGGCGACACGGAAAATGGCCATTTCAAATTTTTATTTGCGAAAGCAAAATAACACATCGATATAATTATTATTCTTATTTATGTTTCTACAATGGTGATGAATATAAGGAGTCTTTAACGCCCAAAGTCGGTTAACCCAAAAAACACGGTGGTTCATTGCTAGCTACTAAAGCCACAAGACAATCAGTTTTTTTTTAGATTTGCTTGATCGTGAATGAAAATTCTTTCACAATTTTCCCAAAAAAATGTAAATAAATAAAACTTAAAATACTATAACTTAGTGTAGAATATAACAAAGCCTTTTATTGTGAAGGTAGGACCTGACAAGTCTTATTTAAATCTTATTTCCTCTTTTAACAAAATTGTCCAAAGATTAAACAATCATAATTTTCGCGAGGAAATCTTCAAAAAATACCCTGCTTTTAGAGGGAAATAAGGGTTATGTGGGATTTATAGCCACAAATTCTATCTGGTAATCGTTCTCGATGCATTGCGGAAGGCTCCGGAATCTCCTATGGAACTCACCAGTGCCTTCAAGCACTGCTGCTGAGCACATCCTCGGGAAAGCTGTTACCTTCCCCTGCACAGTGTGCTGCGACAGAATACGAGACCACCACATACTTGTCATTCGCCACTGGCTTACATTACAGTAAGGACTTCCACCCTCAAAGCCCACAAGCAGGACTTACTTTAATCTATTCTTTAACTTATTCTTGATAACTCGAGACTAAAGGGCTAATCACATATTTTATTTACCATTTATACTCTTTGATAGATCTTTCTAAAACTGTTTATGAATGAAATGTTCTAATCGAGCTAGCTCGGAACGGGAACGAGTTTTCACGTGAAACTCTATGAAATCTTTAAATATAGCTTTCAATTATGTTTACATAGTGCCCGCACTGAAATTCCAGTAGCCTGAAGCGAGTAATTGATAAGAGCGCAGGCAGCGCCGGCAGCCGACCGCAGACTCACTCGTTAGCATCAAACGCGCGTTACGGCGCCGCGTGTTGGTGACGCGACGGACGCGTTCCGGCGACACATCCGCCACAACTGACACCCGCACACGCGTTACTGCGTGACACCGCTTAATTTGTGACGCTAAATCCTCAGACTGACGTTTGATATAATGCACTTATAACAGTCCGGCGTTATATCCAAAAACCGTTTCAATAGTTTCCTGCGTTGGATTACTGTGACCGCTGTCCGTCATAGAAGACGGCTAAATAAGTTCATCAGATTTACAAATACAGAGCCTTATTATCCACTAACTAAGCTCAGAGTAGCATAGCGAGTGCAGGGGAGGGTTACGACGGTCCCTAGTACATAATCAATGCAGGGAAGCACTGGTGCATTCCGTAGGAGATACCGGGACCACTCGCTATGACCATTGAATAGTATTCAATGGGTGTAATTTCCAATTTACTCTATCTTCTTCCTAGAAACGGGATGTCTTGTAATAATTCCCACTCTTGTAAAAAAAAGTATACATCTATCTACAATATCTACCGTCAAAAACCAATTGCAATAAAAACTGGTTTTTGAGGACCCCAAACTCCTCCAAAGGCATATGTTAGACCACTATGTTAAGTACATGTAATATCTAGACTTTTAGGCTATTTGCAGGAGGAGCACAATAAAACACGTCCATCCGGTAGTTCACATTTAATCGGGGGGCGGCTACCCACACACAGAATATAATAAGATGATCAACTTATAAAACTACCGACATGTATCACAGTACTAAGTAAATATAAATATGTTCGGTAAGATTACGCATAATTCACGCATTCGGCGAGTTAACGAAAGACAAACCCAGGCACGTTGGCTAGTGTTAACCAGAGCATGAACTAATTGACTTCCGGACGGGCCAAGCCGGCCGGAACAGGGTGCGGCCGGTCTGCACACAATGCCTAGATTGAGCCGGCTACCCCCCTATTTACTGTTCTGTACCAACATCGATGTAAATCACACACGGAAACTGTTGCTTTAACTTACAGTACTTCTTTCGCAGGAGGCCACAGAATTAGGATCTGCAGATACTTCAAAAGGCGTCTTTAATTATTTAAATGTATCACAATTAACATAGCGTTCTCCAACGACGGATCTTAAGAGGGTGAAACAAAAATGATGACCATATGTCCGATGGTACACGTAAACCTTTCCTCTGATAGACACGGTTGTAAAACCTATTTCATCTATAAGAATTTCCCAACAATTTGCGTACTCTTAAGAAACAACGAAATTTATAATGGTGAAGCGTATTCGTCCAGAAAGCTACTGTCCTTATTTATTGAGTCAGAACACAGCGATGCTGTGATATCAATAGATTGTATACTGAAGGTAAATATCCAAGCACATTTTATTTTTGATTATAATATGAGGCGAGGAGACGAGCAAAAAGTTCACTTGATGATAAGTCATATGCTTGCCCATAACAACGTAGCACTAGCTAAGATATTCTACACAGCACCACATTGCACTTCACACCTTAAGACATAAGATATATCGTTAGTCATTTCACTTGCATACAGCATCCTTGAACCTGGAACATGGTAAAGTCTCTACAAAACTTTTAGTCTCCTGCAATAGAAGCAGTGACCGTACCTAACTATATGGTCTTCGGCAACGGAGACCTACCAGCAGTGTGAAAAACTATTACATGTAGCCTTAGAACGGAAGAGAACCCTCTGCGCTACAAGGTAAGCAGTTAATCGCTATGCCATCCAGGCATAAATTCGCAACTCAGTTACCAACGCTCGAATGAGTCCGGCGACCAAGAGTTGTGTTTCGGAGCAGCCGAATCGATTCACGATATAAATCTCCAGCGAGATAAGCCTGAAATAAAGCCCCGGCGAGCTACCAATCCCCCAATTTGTTAAGAGATCGACCCTTTACAATCAGATGGTTAATGTTAATTATAACATGCAACTCGCACCTACACAATTAGTTAAAAACTATGTACTTGATATATATAACAATAACATCACTTTTATTATCATCATGATCATGAACTTAAAACTAAAGTTTAGTAGTCAGATTAAAAAAACTAAGCGGTCTTTAGAAAATCATTAATTACTTTACTTACACATAACTATTTATAAAAATCATGTTCGGTTTGGGCAAATGAAACATGGGACACCCTCTGACTAGATAGACCGAAGATCAGCTCAACGTGGCTGATACCTGCATATAACCGAAGACCAGGCTAAGTGACATTCTTTAGAACAAGCCTAATACCATTAGTAGACTGCCACAGGCTGATGATTATGATAGTGCGTTTGTTGCAGTTAATCTCTGAAACTACTAAATTTGTTTTATTACAAATTTCACTGGCTGCTTATTTGAACGTTGAAATCAAAATCGCTCAAAAATTATTTTTGGACGCTGAATTCTTTATATGTTTGAGCATTATAACCACTGAATTTAGTAATAGGAAGTGCATTTGTTAAGGAGTTTTTATAAAACTTTTTTGTTGTATTACTACTTTTTTAAATGTTCAAGTTTTGTTGGATGTGGACTGTTTTGTATTATTCCTTCCTCTTAATTTTTAGTATCTTCTTTTATTCCTTTTTTAATGTTATTCTGTAGACTGAAGGGATCCGCAAGAGAACTAAGGTCACGTGTAGCTCAGATGATTACTGAACGTAAGTGGCAATAGGAAAGACACATCGTTCAAAGGACTGACGGCGTTGGGACAGTAAGGTCCTCGACTGCCGGCTGTGTACCTATCAATATTTCTCTAAACGAAAAATCAACAAGTTTATGAAACAATGAAATGTTTTCTATTATAACTCTATTTGTAGTTAATTATATATTACCTTATTTCTCCTTTGAAACAATAAGTATGTATTTTATACAGGCTTCAAGTGAGAATGAGAAACATCACTTATGTTTATGTGTTTGTTTCTGTTATATTTATTACTTCGAACATTCAACATTAGTGCTGACTGCAAAGACCTTATTTTTTGTGTAACATTACCTAATAAATTATGTAAACGTAAGGCATAAAATCTTGTTACTGCTGATAAAGCCCAGGTATGCTTATAAACTTTTTGTATTCAGAGTGCTTGCAGGTAGATGATTTTTAAAGTATGTAAAAAATCGATAGATGGTATAATCTTCATAATTAACATCATTTCAGTCTGGTACTATTAGGCCACGGCTAAACATAGGCCTCTCCGATCTATTTTGGGCTCTGCTTCGATGCCACCCGCAACCTGTTATTTCCGCGATCTACAACGAACCACACAGTGGTCTGATTTTGATAATATTTTTTTTCTTATCAAGTAAAAGTTCTTTCATGAAAATTAGTAAAAACTACGGTTTTTTTTTTAATTAACGAAACGAATAAAACGTTTAACTGGTGGTGAGTGATACGCTTGCTCATAAGAAGTTGGCACTAATTAAGATGGTATACACAGCACCATATTGCAAGTCGCCGTAACACATATATTAAATCTTGCTAACTTAGTAATTTATGGAGTACTTTACAAGAAACGTATGTTCATCAGTTCAAAAAAATCAAGTAATTTCACTAGCATATAGTACCCTCCAAACTACAACACTACTGTGTTGTAGTTTGGAGGGTTAGCTCATTACTATTTGGCGGTATAAAAAGGGACTACGACGGTACCTACCTAGGCGGCCTCCGCCAACGAAAACCTACCACCAGCAAAATTCTTCACAATAAAAGGTGGTCTCATGAGATTTAAAAAACAAATAAAATTTGAATTATTGATTATATTATTAGTATTTTCTTTTGGCACTAGTTACATTAAGTGATCGTTAGGAAGGGTTTTTAAATACAAAGTAGGGTCTAATGTCTCGTATGAATATGTAGAGAGAACTAATTTTTATTTCTCAGGTTCGGTATTCATATATATTATAACTGGTGCTTTACATAAATATTTTAGAACCATTATAATTTCACTGTATGGTTATCGCTTTAATGTCCTTGAGATATTGTGGACATTTGTAATATTTATTAGGGTCACACATGAACTTATTCCTAAGTTTATTTATGATGCTGATGTGGTTGGTTACGTTGATATAACTAAGTGCTTTTTAATTGTCTATTATGGTATATTTATTTAAAGTGTTAATATGTAAAGTGTAGAGCTGAAACCAACCCAATGTGGTCAGTTTTTTAATAGGGACATAACGTCATTGACCAGTTTACAAACCGAACCGACCGGGAGTCGAGTTGTTGACTTGCACATTGTCGCTATTAAATTCGCAAACGGGCGGCCGCCGCTTCACGTTGATGCAGCACCGACGGACAATTGATTGATGGCCAATTGGTTTATGACTGCTGTAACGAGTGTCCTTACTATTAAAGAGGTTCTCGACGACAAATACTGTCCAAAAGATCTCTTTCTATCCATTCTTAGAGTTAATGACAAGCTCATTTCGAAATGTATTTGGGGGTGCGTAAAATCTAACCAGTTACCTGGCTGTTCCACTGTTATATAAGTAGCTGTACTTATTACACTAAAATTTCCTGCTAATTTCTGAAATTGCTACTTATTAGCTAGCATAGAAGATCAGTTCAGAAACCTTTATAAATTAAATAAATCATGTTCAAATGAACAGTTTCTTTCGCCATTTACAAATAAATAAATTTCGTTACTTCTTAGTAGCTGTACCATCTTACCAGTAACCTATATTAGCTGTTCCAGGGTTTTGTTAACAACTGTACTTATTACACCAAAATTTCCTGCCAATTTCTGAAATTGCTACTTATTAACATCTAGCATAGAGGATAAATTTCAAAAAACTTTGGAAATTAAATAAATTAAATTCAAATAAACAGTTTCTTTCGTCTTTTACAAATGTTTAAATTGCGTTACTTCTTGGTAGCTGTACCATCTTTAAGTATTAAGATCCAACATTATATCATATTTATAACAACATCCAGTTATTATACCGTTTGCCTAATCCTTTAAGTATTAATGAGGGTACAAAGGAATATAATGCGTACGCTCGAAACCTAAACAAACTTCATAACAAAGGATCCTTTTAGCTTGTTATGTTCAACTGAAATTAATACATATTGAAATGGTATATCATTCACAGGCATGTAATAGTAATTATGTTTATGTACACATATAATCACTACCATAATAACATGATACCATTCTCTGTCTAAACATACCAACATTTCGAAAATCGTTCCGCTATATACAGAATCTTATACATCATAAAAGTGATATACATTTAAGCAGTCTTTAATATGTGTCATGGATTTTCATACAATTTTAATACTTGACTTAAAAATGCACCATTTTTATGAAACCAAACAATTTCTTTAATAACATGATTAAATTCCGATATCATATGTTACTAATTGTATAGACATAAAATTTTAAAACCAGTTTAAAATTCATATAATAAATAACTATACAAATAATGTTAACCCGACAAAAATTAGTTACCTGTATTTCTAATAAAAATGGGAAGTTCATAAGTTGGCAACACTTTATTACAATGGTTTTGATTTATTTTTGCCGGTCAGTCTTTCTCTGACTGTCAACGGGAGCGCAACTCGTGTAGAGAGTATTGAAATTAGTGATATTGAGCGTATCTAATACCTGGTATGAGTATTAATATAATTATATAATAGAATATATGTTAATAATTATAAATAGTATATATATTGATACTAATTATAGAAAACCCCAACCAACAACATCGGTTCATCGTAGTGAGAGACGAACAAATGCCAGCAGTGGACGTCTATTAGCTGATGATATAATAGTTACAGAAGTTCTATTGTTTCTAATACTATGAACGATATATAACTATGATATTTTTAGTATTCTAAAATATAATATTAGATTATATGTTATTATTCCTGAATTTCTGGTATTTCCGTAAAAGCGCACTCTATGGAACTCCAGCAAAATATAAACGTGAACACTTCCAAATATTTTCTTATATAAAACTTTTTAAATGTTCAATTTAAAGTTCTGCTTGGTCTTCTTCAAATCTCGACTTACGACCATAATAAGTAACCGTAATCAGAGTAAAGCGGACCGCACATCTTTATCAAATCTCCGCTTCACTTTGTGAATCAATTGCAGTCAATTTGAGTCGGCGGGGGCGCCGACCTCTCGGCTGCAACTCTGTAGATTCTGGGTCAACGTTCACAATTTTCCTTCAGAATCTTTAAATTTATACTTTTCATTACATCACCCCCACACCCCACACAGCTTATCATTCAGTGTGGCCCTCCCTGGAATTTATGAGGTTTGAAATGAAGTCGATTATGATTCTCTATTTGAAAGAGAGTATGAAACTTTTATATAGTAGATAGAAAAGATTATAAATTGTAATAGAAAGCTTCATTGATACCCTTAAAAATACAAAGCGCTAAATTTGAACTCTTTGCTACCATAAAGATCTGCTACTCAGCTCAAAATTCTATTAAGGGATGTAACGGATCCCACACAACAACTCACGGTACCCAAGCCAACATCACCTGCTGGTGCTGCTAAACGTAGATAACGAAGTAAATAACGAAGCTCTGACTCCCTACCATCCTGCATAAGACCAGCGTGATGGGAGAGGGCACATATCCCCCAAAATTGGGGGCGGTATGTGTCTAGTAATAGACGTCTATCTGATGATGATATCCCGTCTATTTGAAGTGTTGGAATATTCAGCAAAAAGTGGTCTATGATAAGCTTTTCTGGTAAATCCTTTTCACCATCGCATCGTTCGCTGTCGACAGAGAGTTCATCCTCATACTCTTCGATTGCAATGGTAAAGTACGATACAGTTTCAGAGAAATTTTCTTCCAAGAACCATCGAGGCTGCAGACGTCTGCATACATGGCTATAGTAACTACTTACCAACAGGCAGAGTATATACTTTTTTGCCATCTAAGTGATATAAAAAAAAATTTGCTCTTTGCAGCTAAAAAAATGTAGACCGATCAAAGGATGAATAATTTCTATATGTTCATAAACAACAGGTTTTATTATCATCATCAGCCGATAGAGATCCACTGCTGTACATGACCCTTCTGAATAGTGGGGGATTTGGGTCATCAACCACTACACTTTTTTTTTTTTTTTTGTGGGGGGGAAAATGCCTACGCTACACTGGCCCAATGCAGGTTAATGGGGAACCAGAACCTCTGTAGGTTAGTAGGATCCACCACGAGAAGGTAAGGTTGCTTTAAGTTCCGTGAGTTCCCGGCGAATGGTGTTGCCTTAACGGAGCTTTTGGTGGGTGGTAAGGATGGGAGTTTCCCTAAACGACTTCGAGGAGGACGATGGCTGGACGTGGTCTCCGGCCGTCGTATCAGTATATACGCAGGTGTTGGGGACTGCATGATTTAGTCCCCGGTTCTGACTATACCAGAATAATGTCGGAGAAGTCGCGGTTGTGTTCCGAAGATCCCGTGACCTCTCCAAACGCTGAAGATGACCACCGTGGGGGTTTTAGAAGGAAAAAATCTCCACAGAACCTTATTTTATTTTAAATACTCGTTCCCTTATTTTTTACTATCTCTAATTGTTACTTTACTATTAACTCCTATTTATCATCTTATGCCTATTGTATTTTTGATCTCCTATTCCTTTCATATTCCTTTTTTCTTTTCTTCCGGCCTCCTTTATTCCACTTAATAGCCTCCCCGATAATCGCTCTGCAGTATTTCAAGATTACCAACGAATTTCGTCCACTCATCAGGAAGGTTATACTCCCTGCCCATATAACCTTGAATTCCTTCCAGAAGGCAAGGTATATTTCGAAGATCTCCTCGAAAAAAAATGGGTTCCGTCCGTTGTGCGTGTGATCATTTTTTTTAATTCTTGAAAAAGAAATCATTGGCTAGAAATATCAACGCCTAATCATTTAAATAAATAAATTAACTATATTAGTCTGACATATTTATCTATTTGTCTCTAAAACGATTGTTATTCTTAATGCCGCTGTGACAGTTTTATGTGAGTTTTTCTAGAACATTCTTATTTATGATTAGCTAATACAGATGTTTTCTTTTTCACTGCGACTATACGAGAAAAGCGTTCACCTAATGATAAGTGATACGCTTGCCCATAATATGACGCCGGTTAAAACGGTATACACATTACGCTCATCTTGAGACGTAGTGTTAATTCTCGTTACCCCGGTAGTTTCACTAGCATACAGCACCCTTCAATACACACAGTAATATTTACACATTACTATTTGGCGATAGAAATGAGAGCTGCGGTGGTAACTGCAATCATTTAACCATTACTACGTATAACTTTGAAAGGTACTGAAGTGAAATTACCGGAGTAACAAAACTTGACGTCTTATGACTCACGACAACGAGAGCTTTATAATGCAGTGTATATTTACTACCTGTACATATTTATGGATATATTACTAACAAATAGATTACAGTTATATTGACTGATTATATTTAGCCTTTTTATTATAGGCAACCTAAATCGGAGAGAGATGGGTTTATATAATGTGCAATCATTACTACAGTCTAGTTTGAAGGATGCTGTATGCTAGTAAAATTAC
>DWLS01006332.1:0-11747 GCA_018246255.1 Pachliopta kotzebuea | reverse complement strand
TGGCGGGAGGGCAGTGCGTAGGCATTTTCCCCCCCACAAAAAAAAAAAAAAAGAAAAATTAACATTAACTTCTCCAAATGCTGAGGACAACCACGCAGAGAATTTTAGTTGGTAAAAATCACCAAATAACTCTAACTTCTCCTCAAAAATCAAGGTATCTTTTCAAAGATTACATCCCCGGAATCAAAAAAATAAAGGTAGATACCACTACATCGTCTATAGTAGTCTGCAAACATTACTGTGTTGTACTTAGCGTAATTTCTGTGGTAACGAGGTTTGACGTTATGGAAGCGAATAATTCAAAGTGGTGGTGTAATCTAGTTTACTTTTATTATATACTGTATCGATTTGATTATTCAAAAGTATAAAATATTTCAAACGCACATTAAATATGAGTTACGGTTTTTTGATTAAAATTAAGCCATAGCTCATTGGTTGTGTCAAAACGTTACCAATTAGATGAGGAGCGTCGCCAAGTTCCCCGGAGATTCCGACGCGATCCAAGTTTCACTTCAGCCGACGTTTCATTCTTCCAAAATAATTTCCGGTGTCTTATATTATTCTGTTAGCTGTTACCATTTTAGATCTGTCATATGAAATATTTATCAAAATCTTAAAGAAAATATCGTCTTTTTTCGGTTTGTAACAATCATCATTGCAGCCTTCGTTAGTTCTTTATCAATAACTTCTTTTACATGTTTGTTGTTGATGTTCCAAGGTTATGGGTACCAGATCATAAGGAAGATCGCATATAAGGTCGATTGATCAGATTAAAGGGGCAGTAAATTATTACCATATTATCATTGTGAACAATAAAGAGTTTATCTATATAAATGTCTGATCATCAGTAGTTGAGGAAGGAGTGTAAACTCTGTAGTTCCTTTATAATTTAAGTTAGAGGATATTTATTTGGATGTCTGTTTTATTTATTTATTTGATAATCTCATTCCGAGCGTAATAAAAAAAATCACTTGGTATTCTAAGAAGTCTCGTAATTGAATTGTCGGAGCCGATACTTCTTATTATGAGCAAACGTATTGTGATTTATGCCTTGCGAAGAAAGTAAATTCCTTTAAATATATTAACAACATTAAATGTATATATATAATTTTCCGTATTTTTGAAGCCTTTCAGGAGGCGAGGTCCTCTTAATAATAATGGTGATGGTGATCAAAAGGATTTTCCAAATATAGATACAGAAACAGTTACTAATAGATTAGATACCAGTACAATCAATAATCAGAATACACTATTCTATGTAGATACAAATTATAATGATGGTAGTTTACGTTAACTAAAAACTTAAAAGTAGTTATTAGTTTTCAAAGCTTTTTGTTGACAGTTGGGATCTAATCCATATTTTCTTTGGCACTTACGACTCCAATACATAGTATCAAGTTATTTGTAAATACAAAGCAATAAAAGAAAAAGGTGAAACGTATGCGTGAAAAGCGGGATTCCGCAGCTTACGATTTTCATTTACGTATGGTCATCCTAAAGGCAAACTAAGTTCGGACATTTCGCATCCAATATTACTACCAAATCGTGTGCAAACATTTCGGAGCATGTGTTTAATACAAATGTGTATTTCAGAAATTTAATAGTGGTGAAACATCATCATCATCAGTGTAGTGAAATACAATTTATTGTATGTACTCTAGAACTCTGCCAGCGTCACTTTTGGTATTCTGCTAGTCCAAAGCTCTAAAAGAGGAAGGTTCATCGTTGTGTTAACCACCCTAAATAATAAACACAGCCGATTCTGAAGTTCTATACAATGAATGAATCAGGATTATCTAAAAATCAACGACCTTGACCATATATAACGGTATAGGAAAATTTACTGGATGGAGGAAGAAGGAAAGTCACAACGTTTGGAGGAGAATTGTACAGAAGACGAAGACCCTCATACTTTAGAATCGCAATGATCGTACGGTCCAGTTCCTGAGAATTTTTCTCTCAAGATCCATCAAGTTATGGACTGAACTCTCTTCCGAGGTTTTTTCAAGGAGCTACAGAATGGAGTTCTTCAAAAAAGGGCGTGATAAAGTTTTTCTGGTATCGGCAAAACGACAGAGGTGCCTGTGGTGCCGCAGCGTCTATAGACTAAGGTATCTGCTTACCATCAGATCGTATGCTTGTTTGCCACCTTCTTCTAAAGTCGTATTTTCTTATAACTGAGGGACGAGGTCACCATAGTAAAACACACGACGACTTTCGTAGCAGTTATAATGGAGTGGTGTTGCCATTGCGTTCTCCATTACACATACAAGTCTAACCGCGGATGGTCATCACGTAGATATGTAGGTTTCCTCACGATGTTTTCCTTCACTGTCAAAGCACGTGATATTAGTTGGTGTTATATTAACTGCACATAAATTGAAAAATTCATTGGTCCAGGCTGGATTCGGACCCGGTACCTTCGTAGTGGAAGGCCGGCGTTCAAACCACTATGCAATCACGACTACGACCTTAGTGGTAAAGGACCATCTAGTGTATATGTATATATGTATACACAGACTGTTCCAGTCACAAGTAATTCTTCGAACGTTTGTTTGTTCGAAAAATATTTGTGAAATTTAACTAAAAATGGGATTCGATAGCAATCTCGACGTTGTTATTTTATCTCCAACAGGAATAATGATGGAGCTCGCTGAATTCGTTTTACAACAACGAAAAGGCAGTGTTTCCGTCCTTGTCAGATCGATAGGAACATGGCGTGACGAAAACCTCGGTAACATTTAAAGCGACCTGTTTGAACAAGGAGAGTCGCGTGACCGATCCGTGGTTTAGATTGGAAGAAATCGTTCACGTGGATTGTTTTTAAATTATTAATTATTTTGTTTAAAACAAAGTTTTTTGTGTGTGTACTTTGATAACCTTATAATAGAGTGTCACGAGAATTGATTGAGATTGAGAACACACAATTTTTTAATCAACGAGGCGATGAGACGAGAAAAACGTTAACCTGATAAGTGAAACGCTTGCCCATAATAATGTGGCACTAGTTAAGATAGTACATATAGAATATTTTTGCGATCCTTGCCCCAGTATTTTCACTAGCTCACAAGCTGGAATACAGTAATCATCGAAAAGATATCTTGATTTCTGGGGAAAGTCATAATTATGTGGAGATTTGTAGCCATTAAAATCTCTTCAGAGATCGTCGTATGCGTTTGGGGAGATCAAGACAACCACAGCCTTACTAACGCTATGCTGGGTTACCTTGTCCTAGGGACTGGTTTAAACAGGCCCAAACACCTTGCGTGTATTAACACGATGGCCGGAAATCAGGTTCAGCTATTGTCCTTCTTGGGCATTACGTAGTTAGACAGTCTACTAAAACGACGACCTCTCAGTAATCAAGATAAAAAACGGTACTACATTGCTCAAAGTAAAGTCTTATTTCCTCAATAATTTCACATAAAATACGTTAAAGCGATGTTGTTGTGTATTACAGAAATAAATTGTATGTATTTACATTGTTATTTCAGTGTTCATATTTATTTATTTATATACATAAGTTGGTTTATTATTTCCAATTACTTACAAAAACTTTTACTACCTACATCAATATCTTAACTCTCCAAAGGTTGGCTGGTGATTAAACTCGCCTTTTGTGTATCTTAATTTAAACGTTATACAATAAAGAAAAGAAAAAGTGGCAGATACAAGCATTTATATAGTCCCGTATAAAGAGGACCTGCCTGTAGTAGAGAAATTTTTATTATTATTTAATTTGACTAGATTAACGCAAAAACTTGATCGTCCATTATTAAGACTGAAAATCTTTACATAAATAAAGTCGCCCATTTATTTTCTATCGAATCCTCTGATCCTCTCACCTGCTCAATCAATAAGTATTACGGCACCGGATTATCCCGGATACGTGGCGTGTAAAGGAAATAATTACACAGCAACAATTTATTTATACGTTGTTACCGTAATATTAATTACAGAAACTTTCCCACTATATCTACCTATAAATAATTTAGGTATAAATCTCTATAAGACTAACAGTTAAAGTTCAAATTGTAATTCACAAAGAGCTCTAAGTTATAAGTTGATAGTTAAGTATACATCACGTCTGTCTGTAATTTGCAAGGGTCGTTAACTGAAAGGCCGGCCCAAATGTGTCGTGAGCACGAGTACGACGGGCCACTCCTCAACTTAGATGTTGTTCTTACATAACAAATAATTCTCAAGCGTGTAACATGTATATAAAATGTAGGAAACTTATTCATGACTATCCTAGCTAAGTTCTAGAAATATAAATATGTGTATATTACAGTTATTTTTTATAACTTTTTTAAGTTTCATCTTCCTCCTCACCTTTCATAAGCATCTCTATATTTCCTAAGTTGACTGCTGGGAAACGTCAATAGGAAATAAGTCCACCTTTTGGAACTTATTTTAAGGTAATATAGTATAAATTTAAGTAAATATTATTTGACCGTTACCCACTTTAATTTGGTTTTATATAGTTAAGCGATAATACATACAAGCTACTAAGTCAGACAAACCGGAATTGAGATATAATTACTTCTTACTGCTTAAAGACATAATAGCTGTGGTTGCCTACAAGGTCTCTAAACTATCCATTATTGTAAACTAAGTTATATAAGTACAAATAGATTGTTTTATTTACTACATAAATTATTTTATGTCTTATAAAACGCAAAGCCAAAAGAATATTTTCAAATATATATGTTACGGCTCATCTATTGCTTTTGTTGTCTTTAAGCTTGTTTATCGTTGGTTCAGCAAATTACAAAATTCTTCTAAATATCTATTATTATTAAATAGCAGTGGCAAAATAAATCATAACACATGTAAAATTCGTAACACCCCTTTTTTCCAACAGGTTTAATGAACGAAGCGAGCAAGCACGACCGCTTTACAAATTGAACTACCACGACTATTAAGGGAACTATTACTACTATTGTTTAACTGTAATACAATGTCATAACCTATCAGTAGTGTGTAAATATTACTGTGATGCAGTTAGACGGATGTTGTAGCTAATAATTTCTGGGGTAACAAGACTTAACACCTTATATCTCAAGACGGTGAGCACATTGTAGTATACCGTCTTAACTAGGGCAACGTTGTTATGGGCAAGCGTATCACTTACTATCAAGTGAACGCCTCGCTCCTCTCGTTGTTACGTTGGATATAAAAAAAAAACCGAAAGCAGGGACATTAATCTCCTTTATTGCTTTTTAATATGCATGAAATGTCGAATGAGCTAGTGAACTACGAATTCTTGCCGCCGGCAAAAATTTTCAACGTGAACCTTTTTTCAGCTGTGTTGTGAATCAATTTTGTGAAATATTTTTCGTACCTAGACATCAAATAGTAGAAGAAAGTAAAGTAAAAATATTAACTTAGTTAACACTTACTGCATATTAAACATTGATAGTTAATATTTGATAGATTTTACAAATAAATCTTATTAAATTCCCTTAGTCCTTCAGTCGTTTATGATACGACGTTATTACACAATAAATAAAATATATGAATCTGAATGCTATTTTTTTAAGTTATAAATAAAAATCTACTATCTTGTATCAGCCAATAGACCTCTACTACTGGACATAGGCCTCATTCAATAAAGGAGAGAATAGGGCCAATTCCAACCACGCTGGCCCAATGCGGGTTGGTGGGGACTTAAAGCCTCGTTGGTTGATTAGCAGGGTGCACCACGAGTAAATGAAGTTAGCTTGGGTCCTGTGAGTTGAGTATGGTACCTCTTACACCCCATAGGCACTATACGAATATTAAATTCTACTATTCCACCGCTGCTATTGCAGCCGACAAACAGTACTGTGGGTACATTACTGTGTTCTAGTTTAAAGGGTGTTGCATGCTAGTGAAATTACTGGGGTAACGAGACTTGACAATTGACGTCTTAAGGCGACGAGCGTAATGTAGTGCTGTTTACATACTCTTAACTAGCGTTACATTATTATAAGTAAGTGTATCACTTACCATAAGGTGAGTGCCTTTCTCGTCACCTTGCCTTATAGTATTAAAAGAAATTGTTATTATAACAATGACTATGATAAGTAATAATCACTAGATATGTTTCTGTAAATAATGAGTGTACATAAAAGATCTTTTCCAATTTTATATTTATATACAAACGTATTAAAGTGAATTTGAAAATTAATTAAACTTTATGTATTTTTAATACATGACAAAGGTAATAAATACCCTAGTTTTTTTTTGAAAATTTGTGTTATAACAAGACGTGTCATTGAACACTGTATGTTTATATTAGGGCCGTACAAAACCCGAAATATCGGAGTGATATGCAAAACGTTAAGGCTTTCGGGCGCCAAAAGTTTCGGCGTGGGATTTACAGGAATACCACATTTATCTGTTTTTCACGCCTGGCTTGCCAAATCCGCCCTTCCGCTGGCAAGATAAAATTGCCAACACCGGTATAATTATTTATCGCATTCGCTACCCTCTAGTTTTTTATTTATATGGTTAAACGCTTAAAAAATTTAATAAATCATTTGTTACATTTATATAAATAAACATTTGTAAACAATACTTTATCTAGGCATTGAAGTAAGGAAATAGGAATGAAGGGTTCTTTTTTTTATTTACAATTTTTAAATTTTACTTAAGTTCTCTGAATCGTGACCAAAATTTATTTCTTTTTCATTCTTATGCCTCATTATCTCCTTTCGTCCCTGTGCTTCGCTGATGATCATGATCATTAAGTCTTCAAACTAGAGTTTACCGATCAGATTGTTTAAAGTAATGCTCTCTTCGGGTATTCTTTCCAATTATACCAACAGTTTAAGTTTGGTAAGTCGCTGTTGCCGGAGACTGTCTACGTAGGTACCACTGCAACTCCTATTGAAGCTGACACCACTCCGCAGATATTGCTGTGTTTCGGTTTGAAGGATGTTGTCAGCAAGTGAAATTACTGGGGTAATGAAACTTAACACTTAACGTCTCAAAACGATGAGTGCAGTATAGTGTTGTGTATACTATCTGAACCAGCGTCACAATAGTATTCCGCTTATGATTATGAAGTGCTTCTTCAAACTGAAGTTTGGCGATTAGATTGTGTAAGCTAATCCTGTCTTCAGATATTCTTTTCAATTATATCATCAGTTTAGTCCAAAACATATCTTCATATCTTATC
Source organism: Pachliopta kotzebuea (assembly GCA_018246255.1). Lineage (NCBI taxonomy): Eukaryota > Metazoa > Arthropoda > Insecta > Lepidoptera > Papilionidae > Pachliopta > Pachliopta kotzebuea. The sequence goes on along the minus strand of DWLS01006332.1, from coordinate 4,582 downwards.
ACTTATATCATCACTTACTATCAGGTGAATGCCTGCTCATCTTGTCACTGAGGCGAATAATAAAATAATCTTCATAATATTTATTTCCTTTACCGTTTATTAGATTTTCTGGGAAATTTGCTCTGTTGGATCAATCTTGGAAACTTATAGAAGGATCTTTGCGTCCGATAATGATGTTATAAATGTAATCGGTAGATTTTCGACGTTCAATAAGTAAATTATTAATTTCAAGCGGATTTTTTTTATTATAATCTACAAACAAATCTTCACGTGTGAAGTATTATCGTCCTCTGCTAACGGCGTGGATCGCAGTGCTCAAGTAGCCGACGGGACATCGTTTGTTTCCCACAGAGTAAACATTTCCTTTCATAACGAAAATAAATAGAACAACGGAATAAAAATAATATTATTATGTTTATTTAGACTCCTGTTTACTTTATTCTATCAATTTCCCGTGCATTTTCTTTATAAAATGACGTCTTTTTCTAATATTTCAAGGTAATTGTTAAGTGTACAGAGAATGATCTGGTTCTTCTATTAAGGAAAAATTTTGGGAATATTGTTATGGTATCTGATTGCTAAATTCGAAAACCCAAATACCACTATATAGTATATGAACCATGGACAATTGTGAATAGGATGTCTGATCTAATTCGTAATATCTATATTTAATTTATTGCTAAATAGTCTCAAAGCAGAAATGTAAAAACGATGAGTATAGTATATTACTGCTCAAAAACAATTAAGTCCCAAATAACAGTCTGCTTGAATATACTATTCAAAATTTTAAAAGGATATGAATCTTTTTATCCTTTTCTTATACGACTAGGCGACGAGACGAGCAAGGCGGTCACTCGATGGTAAGTGATACGGTTTTGTTGTTCATTAGCTCATTCCTTCAAATTGGAACACAGTAATGTTTGCATGTATCTACCTAGACAATCTTCGTTGACAGCTACCTAATACCAGTAAATTCATATACTAGTGGTAGGTCTCTTTATTGTATTCCTGTGTTATTATTACTGTGTTCCGGTGCTGTAAGCTGCAATTACTGAGGTAACAGACTTAACACTTTGTCTTAAGGCGATAAACGTAATATGGTGTTGTGTATATCATCTTAACAAGCGCCACGTTGTTTTTGGCGAGTGTACCATCACGTGGCTTTACTCGTGGAAGAAAAGTCCTTTGTAATTAAATTTATCATCATCATCATCAGCTGATAAATGCCCACTGCTAGACATAGGTCTATCTCAAAAATCATCTCTCCGATTAGCTCTGCGCTGTTTGTATCCAGCGGGTTTCGTCGTTCCTCCTAATAGATCCAATTTTATTTATATATTAATTATAAATATTATTATGAGAATTTACAACATATAAAGTCTTCGTGTTCGAATTAAGCTCGTTAGCTTACTACTAGCTTGTCGAAAGTTGCAATCGTATGTAGCATAAAATTCTATGGCCTCAGTTAGGTTCAAGCAGTAATTTTCCTTATCGCTTATCAGAAGTAAGGAAAGCGGTGAAGTAATAAAATTTTACGGTGATGTTCCACATATCATATCGCATCATGCACACTGGAGTAAATTCACTTCCTCCTGAAGATATTACGCCTGTAATTTAATGTCTCTAATCACAATATAAAAAGGTTATTGCTAGTTTTCTCTTGCTGGAAACTGTCAACAGAGTTTTTTCGACGAGTAAGGAGTTTAATAATAATTTATATATACAATAACAGTTAAGAGGAAAATTTATATGATCGTTAACATCATTGATCATAAATAAAACTTAGATGTTTTTTATTCGCCATGCAATTAACTAGATGGTAAATGATAGGTTTTATCATAATAAAGTGGCGCTAGTTAAGATGGTATACACAGCACCATATTGCGCTCGTCTTGAGACATACGGTATTAAGTATCGTTACCCCAGTAATTTCATACCCCTCAAACAGGAACACATCTTTGACACATTACTGTTTATCGGCTGCAAGAGGAGCTGTGGTGGTATCTCCCTAAACAGAATCCGGTAATAGGGACATACTACTAGTGAACTGTATAAATGTATTGCAGTAGACAAATCTTCAACATCAGTCGATAGACGTCCAATGCTGGACATTCGCATTCCCAATAGTGGGGGGAATTCGTCGTCTCCCTCAGTGGCCCAATGCGGGTTAATGATGCCTAGAGCTTCGATTGTTGATTAGAAGGGATTACCTCAAGCAGATTTTGCTGGCTTTGGTCCCGTGAGGAGTTGTGTAAGACCCCTTACACCACTGCAGCTCATTTTCCAGTTTACAAGCAATAGTGTGCAAAGTTTACTGTGTTCCAGTTTGAAGTAAGGCTAGTGAAATTACTGTGGTAACGAGAAACACAACATGTATACAAGAATAGCAAAAGTTGGCACCATGTGCCAATGTTCTGAGCCCTTAACCTTTTTGGTTATTCACTTAAGTTTATTTTAATTTATATAATGTATATTGTTGCACTTTTTTTTTCACAAATTAACGCTTTTTATTTATTTATTTATTTACATATGTCATAAGGCAACGATCGCTATTTATTGTTGTGTATACCATCTTATGTGCCAACGTATTATTATATTACTATTAGCTGAAAGTGAAGCTCGTCTTATTGAATAAAAACCAATCTTGGATTACTAAATCATGTCTATCAATGATATAAACTAACAGAACCAAATAAGAACTTTCACCGCTCAGCTCCTCACATCTATGAGGAATAGTACACTATAAATTGCAATAAAATGTTACGATAACGATCACACTGCCGTCTTCACCGTCGTAAGGAATCTACTATTAAAGGAATAATGTAGACATTTCTCTCATACAATTTATCCTATCTTTACTTTTATCATTTCATATCTCTGCAAAATATTCTAGGATAATATTCTGTTAGTATTACATAAAACAAAATTGCAATTATTATCACTGAAACTAAAATTTTCTATAGTTTTTTTATAATTTTTAAAAATGCTTCAACTATACTATTTTACTATCTATAGGTTGGTTCCTGGTTAGGTTCCAGGGCTACACCTGAAGTTAGGTTAGTTATTGGGCTCTTTAAGATCCACTAGGTTATCGACCATTCTAATAGTGTAAATTTGATGGTATAACAGCATCTTTGTAGCCAAGCCGCCAAAATATATGTATATAATATTTTAAATTAATTTGTTTCAGTTAGTGATGAATGTAATATATAACATTATAAATAAAAAGATCATTATTTAAGATTCCTTATTAGATTAGTAAGGGTTAGTAACAATATACCTGTTATATACTAAGTTATTTATATAAGTTTAATCACCATCAAACCTTTATTAACCCAATACTGGACATAGGCTTTTCCCTTAATGACAAAGCCTTAATTTTATTAGTAAGGCTTTATCATCAAAGTAATATATTTATATGTAAAAGTTTTTTCTCAAATGTAAAAATATTATAAATAAAAAGTTCAACGGCTAATCCATCTCAAACCGAATGTGGGAGTCGGAGGTCGGATATTAAGTGAAGGTCGAGGTCCCGGAATAGCGGGGCTTTTCTCTTTTTATTAAGCTTATTACATTATCTCCTTAATAAGAATTGACGACGCGACAGTAATTTCTCGATTTAAATTTTCGTCGGAAAACAACAAAAGTAATAAAGGACAATGATGAAGGAGATCAGGAAATGAATGACCGGAATTAAATCTCATCTGGTGGTTACATATATTGTGCATATTCATCTAAAAGAAACTAATTTTAAGTCGTTCTTTTATTCAACGCGGCGACGAGAGGAGTAAAATGAACTTGATGGTAAGTGATACGTTTGTCCTAAACAATTTGCCGCTTGTTAAGATGGTATACACAGCACCACATTGTGGTCGTCGCATAGCGAAGTACGGTATTAAGTCTCTTTACCCTAGTAATTTCATTAGCTTACTTCTTCTTCTTTTAAGTCGTTCTTCCTCATGATTGAGGGTTGTGGTCATCATGTGTAGTGTGGACCACATGACAACTTTCTCGGCAGTCATAATGGAGTGGTATTGCCATTGCCTTCACTATTCCACATACTAGTCCGGCCACGGATGATCATCACAGATATGTAGATTTCCTCACGATGTTTTCCTTCATCATCAAAGCACGTGAAGCACCAGCAAATTAGTTGGTGTTGTACTAACTGCATATAAATTGAAAAATCATTGGTGCAGGCCGGATTCGAACCCCGTACATTCAGAGTGAAAGGCCGGCGTTTAAACCATTAGGCGATCACGCATTAACTTACAGCACCTTTCAAACTGGAACACAGTAATATATGTAGTATGTGGGGGTAAAAATAAATACGAATTGCGGTGGTATCTACCTGGACAGTCGTCAATAAGGGAGACTTACCACCTGTAAAGAATATTATAAATTATGAATAAATCGAAGGTTAACACATTCAATGCCGACTACTCGGATCCGTGTGCATAGCGGCACGTTCATCTTCTAGTAGTCAGTAAGCCACCAATGTTTAAAGCGATTGTACGTTGTTTTACGCGGTCACTGTGACATTATAGTTAACTTACTTATTAAAATAATAGTAATAACCATG
>DWLS01006331.1:0-11747 GCA_018246255.1 Pachliopta kotzebuea | reverse complement strand
CGCGCTGGAAATCTATTGGAGAGGCCTACGTTCAGCAGTGGACTGCAATAGGCTGAGATGAATGAATGAATGAATTTGTACTTATAGTCATTAATCTCTTAAATCGGCACCAATGTTTTCATCATCATCATCATTTCAAGCGGTAGAAATGGGAGCTGCGGTGGTACCTATCTAGATAGTCTATGATAAAATAGACCTACTACCAGTTTATTTTTGAATTAGACTAATTATTTTTAAGTATATATATATACATTATATTACAATTTGTGTTTAACCTTAATTAATGTTGTTGTTGCTTACTTCACTGGTGTTCATTAATATGTTGAAATAATATATCATCAGCCGATAAATGTTCACTTCTGGACGAAGGTTTTTCCTAATAGTGGAGGGATATGTGCCGTCTCCCACGACGCTGGCTCAATGGGGGTTGATGGGAAGCTAGAGACTCTTTCCTTGATTAACAGGGTGCAGTTATTGTGCAGGAACCCTAATAACGAATCCAATATCACCATTTGGTACACCCCATACCATCCTTATTAGCGCCGCATTGTTAATTAAAGACATATTCATTTGCCATCAGCTATTTGCTAAAAAGCAAAAGATCGTTCTCTTCTGTTGAATTTAAAAGTCAGTTAAACATAAAATACATGGATAACTTAAACAATAAAATTAGAGTTTAAAGTATAATTCTATGGGACAAAGTTAAAGGGGTGCGATAAACAAAGCGGCAAATCGCCAGTAACGTGCCAATTACCCCCCTACTTAACACCAGGGGAGTGCGGTGCCGGAGTAGGAAGCCTGATTTCCTGCAGCGGGCGAAGTTTCCAGGCTCGATGCATTTTTGGATGTCCGCCCAATACTTGTTGCACTGCGGGGAAGCGGGCCAGCACCTGTTGCTCCGGAACGAGCCTACGGCAGCCCGCCGGCGTATTTTTGCCCTGGGAAATACATAATGAATGCGCTTGCCGTTTAGTTCCCGCATTGTAGTTCCCGCCGACGTCGGAATCGCCTTTGTGCCCCTAATGGGCTTTCATTGTTAAAGAGCCACTTGCAGCCACGTCACAATTTCCTTTACCAGCTGGAACTATTTAATTCGAAATAATTGTAGATTTTTTTTTTTGTAATTATAATAAAAATCATAATAAAATACTAAAAGCAACAAGGTGTATGTACAATATTTTAATTTCCATAGAAAAATGTTACATATATTGAAATTATATATACAAAAACCAAAACATCTCATCGAGACGAGCAGAAAGTTCAGCTAGGTAGGTCATTACTCTTTCTGCCACTTTACTCATCGTATTGAGACAAGTCTTGTTACCTTACTAATTTCATTCGCTACAGCGCCCTTCTTACCGTAATTGAGTAATATTTTCACTGTTAGGCGATAAAAATGGTACCTACCTAGACAGTCTCCACCCAAAGACTACTCGACTCAACTACGTCCAAGAAACAGATCTCTCGCTGCTTTTTTTAAATGAGAGATATTAATTGAAGTGTTTTTCGTTTGTTGCAGGGTGCGTCCTCGAGCCTGGTAGTAAAGTTTGCGGACACAGAGAAGGAACGACAACTGAGACGGATGCAGCAGATGGCCGGCAACATGAGCCTCCTCAACCCGTTTGTGTTTAACCAGTTCGGCGCGTACGGAACTTACGCACAAGTCATCACCGAGCAGGTATTATAAACTAAATAATCTAACCCTTGATCGTAAAAGAATAAGTGGGAAATAAAACGAATGAAAAAGACGCTTACTCAAAACACGAAAGAAAACGACTTCAATAAAAAAGCAAAAAAAAAACTGGTCCATTTTACATTATAAAAAGTAACTCACTTTACTCTGTAAAATTGTTAACTATTACCATAAAATAATAAATAATCATTTCAATATAGAGCTATAAAAATATACTACAAGAGATGAAAAATGCAGCGATCTGTCTTATATGATCTTTTTACTGTACTCTGTTAAATCTTAATAATGAATCAAAATAAGTGATAAAACTGAAATTCACAAATATCAGAGGATTACCAGAACTAATCCGAAATTCAAATTTAATATTAGTTCGTTTAGTTAATATCGGCTGATAATGATGATTAACTAAAGTAAACTCTAGCAAATTTTAACCTCATCAAAATCAATAGAAACTTATAAGGTAAAATTGCTCGAAAAAATTTTTTACTTCAAAAATACTTAAATAATAGTAATCATGATTTTTTTTTACTTTAAATCATAAGCTTGATGAAAATGAAAAAAGGGGTTTTGGATTAATAATAGTCAGTAAAAGACGTTGCTATTGATCAGGTAACAGAGTAATAGTAATATTCTTTACATTCCTTAGTTCGATGTGTTTGTGATATTTAGTAGAATGTTCTATAGTAATCTTCATCAGCCGATAGACGCCCTCTGCTGGATATTTTCCTCCCAGAATGTTTGGATATTTGGGCCTTCTCCCACCACGCTGGCCCAGTGCAGGTTGGTGGATAATAACACTACATTATCTGTAATGTAATGTTGTAATCAACCCCAGGTCAGAAATAAATCATTGAGCAATGTGCAGACATTTCTACCATTTACAAGATAAATTTTAATGCTAAGCTTCTGGATATATTTCACTGCCGTTATTAATAACCTTCATATCTCCAATTAAACATGTGATCTTCACTTTACTGTATTAGTAAATCTCTCCGTGGTGCCGGAGTTAATAGTTTGTGCACGCCACAAATATTGATTCCCACCAAGATTCGAACCTGGGATTCTGTAGTGCGACACCGGCCGCGGACCTTGGCGGTCGGGAACTAATATTTATTGTTGTACAAAGTTTGAAATTCCTCAGCAACAGGCAGCATTGATGGTAGCCGCGACTGCACAGGGCTACATCAGTCCGATGACAGCGCTGGCCTCCCACGCGCTCAACGGGATGGCAAACTCCGTCGTACCACCAGCATCCGGTATGAAACAACGTCAACGGTATTATAAAATCCCGCATAAAACATCTAACTTAAGAGAAATGGACGCATTCGTCTTTGTTAAGCAGGCTTTTTTTAAACCAGGATGCCGCAATTCAGGTCAGTGTAAACAAGCGGCCGTCAGGATTTATTTCACAAGACAAATCCTGGACGGGGGCATCAATCCAACTCCTGAAACCTTCTGATCTTATCCTAAGTAATTTAAGGTCCACGAAAAAGGATTTTATGTAATTTTTCTTCAAACAATATTCCTTACTTTCATGTCGACTTCATAATTAGAAATGTTTTTATATTAAAAAAAAAAGATAATTTAATACTTCAGACAAATTTAAGGTAGAAAGGATTTCGTTTCTTCATACTTTGAAAGCAGATCCCTTTATAAACAAAGTTCTTTTTAGTTTTTAACTTTCTTTCACGGAGTCGCGCTTGGATACTTTGATTTGACTTCATAAGTTTGTTAATTAGTCAGTTAATAAGAATTTTACAAGCGAGGTTTTTTCTCACCTCATTAAGTACAGGTACAAACAGTGGTAACAACGAGTACGGCGACATTTAACTGTTTCCAGTTAAAAAGTTAGTTTACGAACATTTATTAATCTTTACAACATTAATAGTATATAACGATTTTTTTGTCATATATACATTGTTAGTTATAATATATAAATAAAATAACGCCCACTGCTGGGCATGGGCCACTCCCAAGGAATCCCACGCTGAACGATCTAGCTCTTTCCGCATTCAGCTCATGATAAATGTTGAATGTTACTAACCTAATTCTTTCACTAGGCACAACTCACTTCAAAACGTGAACACGTAAATGTATAATAGCTAACACAGATGCTATTTAGTATTATAACCAAACCCTCAATCACGGGTTTTAATTTCCAGATAATTTCTCCGGGCTGGCGATAGGCACTGGCGGTGGTCAACCACTGAACGGAGCGCTACCGTCTCTGCCGTCGCCCACTATGCCCGGCTTTAACATGGCAGCCCAGACTAATGGCCAGCCACAACCTCAGGACGCCGTCTACACAAACGGCATCCACCAGACTTTCACTGGACGTAAGTCTTTTTTTTTTTGAGTTATTTAGATGCCCTCGGCCACTATTATAGTCGCGAGGGCTTCATCGGTGCCAGAGGTCGCGGATCCGGACTCCGCTGAAGGACGTAAGTCATACTCTTTGTTACCTTTAAAACATTCACTGACGGGAGGCGATGCCTGAAAGGAGGGTAAAGACATGTAGCAAGAGAATGAAAGATAGAAAAATGTAGGGCGAAAGAAGAGGAAATTAGGGAAAAGTAAGAGAGAAAAGGAAAAATAAGAATAAAGCAAAATAGTAATGATAGACCCTTACCCAAAACACGAAAGGGGAAGTTATATAACAAATAAAAACAAAGTTCACTTATGTAAAGTCAGTGTTGCCATTAAGTTATACTGGTTATGCTGTATGAATAACAGATGGCGACGAGCGCAATGCGGAGTTAGGAAAGTAAGGAACGTTCTGATCTCTTTATTCTGCTAGTTATATTAATTAGAACAATAATTATACTATGAACTGGTAACAGGTCTCCATTTACAGGTGGTAGATCTCTTTTACCAGAGACCGTCTAGGTTAGACCACTGCAGTTTTTCTACCGCTAAATAGTAATGTGCGAACATTACTGTGCTCTTGTTCGTAAAGTGCTATATGCTAGTTAAATTACTGGGGTGACTAGACTTAACAAGTAACGTCTTAAGGCGACAAGCGCAACGTGGTGCTGTGTTCAGTTACCATCAGGTTAACGCCTTACTCATCCATAAAAGATTTGTTGCAACAGATAATTATTACTATTATGGTACAATTTATGAGTAAACCGAAAGAAGAAGATCATTAGACGATCTCTGATGTCGTTTCCAGCTGTTCCCGTGACAGCTCAAGGTCTGCCGAACGGTGAGGCGGCCGCTCTTCAGCACGCCGCCTTCTCCGGGATGCAGGCCTTCCCCGGAGTCGGTGAGTAACTGCTTCCAAATCGCTTGCTTTCATTGTACTTTGTTTGTTTTTTTATTATTTAAGGGGCTTTTATTTGTGTTTAAGAAATCCAGTCGTACATTTGCCATAACAATACTTTTGTATTAGAATTTTTCTACCTCAACTTTCTCGTCTAATTAAAATTTTACTACGTCTTCACTTTGACGTACCAATACACCCGAAAACAATGCAATTTCTCTTTCATAATATATTTTTCTGGTGGATTGTCGAAAAACCGATTCGGGATTTGAAGGAAAATTATTGAAGGATTTTGGCTTTATACTTGCAAACAAACCAAAACCTTAATTTGACATCTGACAAATTAAACAAAGTATTGCTTAACTCCGAACACAAATTGTATTCGTAATGGTTGTTCGGGAATTTTACTTTTCTCATTAGCAAGCACATCCTTTTCTTCGCTCCAATCGGCCTCGGTTTTATTCCAATGTACTTTACTCAGTTCATCAATCAAAATTGATGTCTATTGTCCGTCTACAGACGACAAGACTTTTTGAAAACAACATTTAAATTAGTTAACAATCGATTGATCAATCATCGTCACCCTGACCTGTTCCCACTTCATGCGAAGTCGAGAGAACAGTCAGTTTCTTCGACATAACTTTTAGAAACGCTGTTGGTGATGGAACTTCAGTTAAGAAGTGCAAGTTGGCTATATCCCACTCATTAAGGGATACTGACTATAACGTTACATTTATCCATTTAGTCAAACACCTCCGATACGAGGGAGGTAGGAACTTCAGGAAGGCATCGAACTTCATATCTTGCGTGGATATATCTTTGATAAAATCCATATTTAATGGTTTATTTATTATAACTGTTGTAAACATTTTAAACAGAACAAGACCATTTCAAAAAATGTTAATATCGTTGCCTTCATTCGTGTATAGATAGACTATTGTGTTAATAAACTCTTGATCTGATTCAACTCAATTTAATTTTGTTATGGTCTCTGGCTGTGATGTGGGCTTTTTAGTTAATATTTATTTAACTTTGATCGATCTTTTCTTAAAATCTAGTTTTTCATCGTTCAATATCAATAAGCTCACCATTATCTTCGATAAGGTCGATCATTGATCGTTGTGAAATGATTGTTAAATATTGTTAATTCAATGTAAAGGTATGTAACGAATGTAAAATGCGCTGTTTATCCATAGCACGCTACGGATGATGAATATACCGCGCTCACTTACAGTAGTTTTGTGTTATATCTCTACATATATATATGTGTATAATTTTAAGTACACAGCGTTCACTTTGATATTTATGCTTAACTTCACCGGAACACACATACAAACTTCACAGACATTAAAAATTCTCACATAACTTATTGTATCATATTTATTTTGTTATCACCACAAACTATAAATTTTTGTTATTAAAATCGCTATATATTTGATTTATTTATGTCAGGAAAAATATATGTATTAATTTAATACTTTTATCATATAAATATAGTAAAGTAGAATATAGCTTTATAATATGTGCCATTATTATTATGTTTATTGCATGTAAGCGTACACGCAAGATACTAGGTGTTCATTGTGAAATGTGCAAATTGATGTTCGACAGCTTATCCAGCGGTTTATGGGCAGTTTCCGCAGCCCATTCCACCACCGATGTCCACCATAGCTCCAGCACAAAGAGAAGGTAAGTGGAGCCCTGAGACGGTGACGTAGGTGTCGAGCAAATCTTCGGAAGACCTTGTCCTAATCTTCTCTTGAAAGGGGCGCTGTAAACATTCCAAAAACACGAGACTTTTTCAATTGAATTCCTTATTCATCACCCGTTTAAACACTCCTCATTGTGCTTTCAAAGCTTCATTACTTAATATAAAAAGAAAAACTTTGGTTTCTTTACTTTTTATCGACTTTCTAACATGCTCAAAACATTCAGTAGAATCATTCCTCTAAAACTCAATTTGTATTTTGTCATATGTTCTAATTGGTCTTACTAACATAATTTCTTAACCTGTATTGGTTAAATTTTTATATATAAACTCATAACTTTCAAGCATAGAGCTTTCTTAAATTTCATTTAACTTAAATGAAACTACGAACATTTTTCGTATTCAATTTTGACAGAATAACTTCGGTAGAGAAGAATCAAGAAGGGGAATGAGCTAATAATGCTGTGTTGCATCATTCGAGTCATCTTTAGCAACTCTATTGGCAGTGTTGTCATTATGGAATGTGTGTCGCTGTATATTGTAGGAGTTGTGTTTGCCGTCGTCTATGTTATATGTGTCGATGTCTGTAACAGTAGAATTAGTAAAGTAAGATTATTTACTATCGCGGCCAATGCTAGTATCCGGAGGCAGATTTGTGAGTTCTTTAAAGATTTTCTTATGTTCCCAGGCTGCTCCATCTCGGGGCCCGAGGGCTGCAACCTGTTCATCTACCACCTGCCGCAGGAATTCGGTGATGGTGAGCTGATGCAGATGTTCATGCCTTTCGGTAACGTCATCAGCAGCAAGGTGTTCATCGATCGCGCCACAAACCAAAGCAAATGCTTCGGTTAGTACACGTTTTTCAATTTCTTTAATACAAAGTAAATGTGAAATCTGCAATTACAACGTTCACAATTAATATACATTTAACAGTATGAAAAGTAAGCTAGTAATAATGATAATTGAAAATGAGTATTTATTTGTCAGAATGAAAAAGTATAAATTCTACAAAAGATTGAAATCTTTGCAATTTGTTATTACCTTACCTTACCTATAAAGTATTATAAAAGCTGCTTTAAAGATATGGATCATTTTCAGAAAGTGCTAACTTATGTATAACTTAGTAAAAAATAAATAAACAGCTAGTTTAAAAAACAATAATACATTAAAAAAAATATAGTAGAAGTAGTTCTGCCTGAAACTGAAATACTTCGGAAAGGGAAGAAGGTCTACAGCATGGTCATTTTTACATATTAGTTAGACACATCAATGATTTTGATTCCCTAAGTCGCCTAAGTAATTAAATATTTTTTATATAACGTGTTAATCCGTATTTACAGGTTTCGTGTCTTTCGATAACCCAGCTTCTGCCCAAGCTGCTATTCAAGCGATGAACGGATTTCAAATTGGCATGAAGCGACTAAAGGTCCAGCTGAAGAGACCCAAGGACGCCAATCGGCCCTACTAACCCAAAACGCCGTCCCTGCGCGCTTACGTCGCGCCCATGGTTAGTATTTTACGTAACATCAATAATATTAAAAAAGTTCTGCAGATATTTTGAGTCCCTAAAAGTTTAGATTTCAATTAACTTAAATACTTAATGACTTACCAAACACACAGAATTTTTCTAACACAATCTTCTTTATATCACAAATTTATGAATATTAATTTTACTTCGAGATGTATTTACCCGTAGAATAAAACTCCGTTTTGTTCCAGGAGGCGGCTGGATTGTTCCTCACGCCCGAGGCGCTCTTGTATGCGTACTATCAATAATTCCAAGGAATTTAAAAACATATTTAATATATAGTGAATACCCACAAACACTTACCTAAAACTATGCAAGCCCACGCGGCGAGTATACTAAATTAGTTAAATGTAATTTATTGAATCAGCGCGTAGGAATGCTTCATTCTTATCATTATCGATTAATCATTAAATTACTCTATTATATTATTATATATACAATTTATTAACTTTGATTAAATTATTATTATTATAAAAGTGACACGTTATAAAAAATTTTGTCATTCGTAATCATACTTCTTACTTCTAAGTACTTAACGTTTAACTGAAACTTTTAACATAAATTTATTATACTAGTTATTTGCTTGAACAAAGCCAAACTGAATTTATTAAGTAAGTTGAAATTGTAAGAAAAAAAAGTGTATTTTAATTATTGTATAAATAATTGTAGCGCCGGGGCTCCGCGGGTGGATTATCTTTGCCTTTTCCGTTGTTCCGTTGTAGCGTAGAGTTGGTAGACGTCAAGCGACGCGAGCGCCGCGGGCGCGTCCCGCTCTGCGCCGGTCTCTCGCCCTAGTTCAATGCTGCAAAGATATAGCTCAGGTCCCCGGCGTCGCGGGCACTGTTGTCTCCCTCCGCCGTAATCACACTAATTTAAGTGCTACGATAAACGTCACTATCGGAGTCAAATGTCATATATTTTGTTAAATTTTATTGTGTGTGTATGGAAAGTTACCATTCGGTCGTACCAACAATTGTAATAAACGTACAAATGTTCCGTGGTAAATGTTGATATCCATTTGCAATCGTTGAGTAGTATGCTTTAAACTATGGAAGTAATGGTACCCGCACATGTTTAAAATTTTAATATATGACAACATTAAACACAAGGATGTAGTTTGACGCTCAATATTGCGTCTGATGGATCATAGGCAATGTGTAGACATGACGGTACGGCCGGCGAATCACGACCATACAACTTTAGTGAAATTATAATAATGACGAAAAGTTGTTGACATAAAATTAAATGTTCTTAATAACGCTGTGTACAAATCAAAGTGCACTTCAACGTAATACAGAAATACTTAAGGCCTTCGTTTGAAAAGAACGTGTTATTATGTGTTATAAATTCCAAATGGGCTGTGATATAAAAAAATATAATATCAACATAATGGATTGTACAGGCCGTTCGTATAAATAAACATGTATAATATGTACCTTGCTCGATACAAACTGCTCACTCACAAATAATATTATTTTCTTACAATACTAGAGAATGGTAAATAATTCGATGTCCCCTTGTACAGATTCAGACTTGTTGAGCAATTTGTTTATTCGTTTAGAATTCGACAACAAACGTACAACAATAATTGCTCAGAAGTAAATTGTAAATAATGCTTTCAAGACGTTTAACACGCATAAGTGCAGAGTCAATTTTCAAAACCCTGTTTTCCCCGCATTAGTTTGTGGGTTCATGTGCGTCTATAAGTTTTAAAAAAATATATATAAAATAGTCGTGTTAAGATTACAATAAATGTGACAGTAACGCGCCCGGGGAGCCAACAGTGAGAGTAGCGCGATTAAACAAAACAAAAACTAGTGTAATTTCTACAGAAAAAAAAATAGATTCATAATCAAAATGTACCAATATAAATTTAAAACGATAATGAGATATCTTAGGTGTTAATGCGTGCGAGCGGGCGGGTTCTGTAGCCTGGTGAGGAGGCGCCGGTTGGGAGAGTACGCAACAGCTCGGTACCTCACTGCCAAATGTATAACTGCCGTTTTCGCTCCAAACAAGAAAAGAAACTCTTTGCGCAAAACGGCCTGTTGGCAACACTGAGAGCTGTTGCTTAGTATTTTTATAAGAAGCGTTAAAATTATCCAAGATGTACAATCTCTTCATGTTAATTGTATAAATGTATCACATAAAGATAAGTGTCTCTTTAAAAATAATTCATGTTATTAATTGCTTCGAAAATAGTATATATGTACGCTATTTATAAAAATACAAAAAAACAACTCTGAGTCCACTATCGCCGGGACTTACCAAAAAATACAATTGTGACGATACACTATATGCCTATTGTCTGTAACGCTCTTGGGAAAGGTTCTTTTGCTGATTATTTATATTCTGACCTTTGTCAAGTGCACAAACTAGAATTGTAACTTGAAATAAACCGTTTAACGTCGCCTATATAATTATGAATCAATCAGAAGTTTTATATCCATTTCCGTCCGTTTTTGTAATGCTTATTTTATTGGCATTGCATAATACTTGCATATGTAGTACACTTGTATCGTAACTTGAAATAACATATATAAATGTATTTAAGCTTATTAGACGCTAAATAATTCACTTTTCATTAAGGTTTACGCATTATTAATGTCAGCAGATTATATTAATGCTATGGCAACACTGCGCTAAACTGTAACTAACCTGGCTGTATGTAACTCATAATTACGTTAATTAAATTATGGTAGTGAGCTCAGAGTTAAAGCTGACCCCACACAGAATAATATTTAGATAGGTAACGTACTAGGTAAAATGGTCGTGTATTCCAAAGAGCGCAAAGTACAACATAAATGTAATTGTTTTTTGAGAATGTTCCGTAGTTTTTGAAGTGGAAACTGTAATTAATATATATGTATATAAACTGCTCTTTCCAAAACCCTACCAATGGTAGTTTTAAAATCTACTAATGGTAGAATGTTTCTGTGTGTGGTTGGGGGTGTTAGAGTTCTAGTTACCGAGTGCGGTAGTGATCGCACGGCCGCCGCCCGCCTCTAGTCAAATATTACACTCACCACAAGACATAGAACTTTATATTTACACAAATAATTATATTATATTGATATAGTATTCTAGTTTTAGGCTATTATGATTTACAAATAAGTCCTATGCATTAAACAAGTGGATGATGATGAATGCTTCTCATTGACGTTACTTAAATTTCTAGATCTTTCTCTTAATCTCACTGTCGTGCAATATGTTGTTACGCTTCGTAAATTGTTTTAGTCGTTTTCTTATTTGTGTAACGTATTATTTCCTTGTAGAAAGTACATTTTGTTACCATTTTGAGATAATTCGTCGACGTGGTCTCGTTAATTGAACCGACTGGAGGTCCGGCCTTTAAAAGTGGCCAGAGGTCGCAGTAACTGCACGCGACGGCCTCGTGTAGTTGATAGGCGTAAGCGTCACCGGGTCATCGCATAACGTTGTAGGAGGCGAGCCCGTCGCGTGTAGCGCTATGCGTGGTTAGGTTATTGTATGTTTGTTGATGATGGTGGTGGTGTTGGTGGTGTGGGTGGTGGTGGTGGCGGGTCGGCCCGCCAGG
>DWLS01006330.1:0-11748 GCA_018246255.1 Pachliopta kotzebuea | reverse complement strand
TATTGATTATCATAATCGAATTATATTAGATATCATTATCTATATTGATAATATTAAAAGTTATTATTGGATATCATTATTTATTAATATTTGGAATACAAATTGTACCTATAAGAGAATATTAATTAGTTCCAACAAATGATTATTAATGATTATACAATTACCACTAGTCCTTCCTAGTTTCTTGCTTAGATTGCTATGAATATTAAACGTTTAATTATACAGAATTTTAGGAATAGTATCCCCTTTATTTTAAAATATTTATTATTCGGCGTTTCTGATCCATAACCATGCATCATCCCAATGATTACACCAAATTTGTAAGACCACAAAACGATTAGTTGGAAAAGTAATAAAACATAAAAACATCCTTATTTCAATAAAAAAGATGGTTGAGTAATATAACAATTGGGAGCCTATTATAAGTAAATTAAAAAAACTACGCAAACCACTGTAGGGATTATAAATTAACTTCATAATGCGTAGTTAGAACTGCAAATAATTATTAGATTACTGAAGTTACTCCATTATCAAATAATCCTTTTACTGTCTAAAAGCTACATTGCATTAATTATTCCTTAAAATCAAATATTTCTTATTCAAATGTAAATTTATTCTTTCATTAAAGTAATGAAAATTGTTACTCATTGAGAAACTGGATTCATTAGTCACGATGTTATTCTCAAACCAATCGTAACTGCTTGAATCGGAAACAAAACATCCAGAAAGATATTATAACAAAAAAAACATAAATTAAGCACAAATATAATTATTGAATACAAAATATAAATCTTTCGTCTTCGGATCTGAGCTCACACCAGCGGCTTCTAAAGGAACCACATTCAAATACGTAATGTAAATATATACTAATAAAGATTGAAGAAAGCTTTGAGGAGTAGTTTCCATTTGTGCAGCCATTACATGGCGACGAAGTTGATACCGTTTCAATATTTATTCAATATCTAAAATTAAGTTGAACGTTCATTTATTCGGAGCGGATTTCAATCATATCCGGCGGCCAGCGCGGAAGCATTGATTAAAATATAAATTACGAAAGTGACATTCTGACAAATCCGCGAATAACATAGTGGCAGTGGCAAATACAAACATTTGGTCAAATGTTTCACTCGTTTCGACGCTGCTCAAGGTGTAATACATCTCTGTCTGGTCCTGGACGTTGGTGCATTTTTCGTTCACGTGTCGCTAGAGCACGCGAAAGAGTTTTCCGCTGTCTCTCTTACATTTTTAACACGTTATTTTTCAACACTGCCACTGTTAATTCTTGCGATTTCAAGCAACTCTACTATATACACGATATTGTAATAAGAATGTAATCTAATAAAATATGGAAGCCCGAGTTAGCTTCGTGCACTTTATTCTGTATTTTATACACAGAATTTTATTTCCGAATACACGGCTCCTCTCCAAAAAAAGTGTGAAATTTATTGCAAAATTAATTTTCATTACATGTAATATTTATTTTACTAAATAGAAACTTTGCCACCATAGACCACATCATCACTTAACACCAGAGAGAATCGTGGTCAAGCATCGACCATTAACTTAAAAAAAAATATTTATATTTTAAGCTATGTACTATGTATGTCAAATCACTAAGAAGTGAAGAAAAAATAAATATGTAACTAAACTTTGTTATTAAAAACAAAACAAAATTTCGAAATTAACCGATATCAAAATTCGCAAAAACTTCATGTTTTATATAGACAAAGCAGTACTTTATTCTAAAGAAATAATCTGATATTCTACATACAATATATGTCAATATTGCAATTATTAACTATATAAACATTTTGAATAACTCTAACACAGTTATTCCCCTTTTTTATTACTCTAAGAAATTCAACTAGCATTCCGCACTCTGCTTTGGAGTAGTTGCAACAGCCTTTTTATTTATTTTTAGCGTACATCGCAGTACAGCAGTTTATCGCTATTCATTACATTAAATTCGCACTAATATATTCCTATTTTATATTTCTGTTTAACCCAAAATTGTATTATACTCCAAAAGTAGTTTCATACTACACCTAAATTCTTAAATGACCACTCTAGTAACATATTTACTATTTTCAAGACAATGCGGAATGAAACCAACAATAGTTGTAAATATTTAAATTGGCTGGTCTGACCATCTGAGGTATATACATCTTAAGTAACCAAAATTTTGAACAAAGAAATAATTCTTACTTTTTGATTTTTCAAGTAACAAATGAAGTAAAATTAGCGTGAGCGTAAAAGTTTACGCAATCTTTCTACTTACCTTTTTCTTTAAGATTTGTATCCGTTTCCGCAGAGACATATTTTTAAAGAGGCTTTTATATCTGAAATGTAACGAAGAATTTGAGTAGCCAAAGCCAAGTTTAAAATTTAATCACGTCTTTTTAAAGTTTAATCATACATAGATTGGGTTACTGTTTTATATAACGGTGCTTTTTATGTAACTTGTCAATAAATGCGTATATTCAATTTCGAAGTATATTTATTGTTTACTAAAATTTAACAAAAAATATGAATTAATTATTTCTAATTCGTATTTTTTTAAAGACGACGAAATAAATAAACCGTAAATTCTATTTACATTAAGCAGGTCATCGCTGTGATTTTTTTTTTCCGGATGAAGTTTTTGCTTTCGGCCACTATTATGGCCGCGAAAGCTTCATCGGACCCTGAGCTCTGAAATATATATATATAAATTATATAGTATAAGGGAGAGGAGGGAAGAGAATTTGGGGAAGCAGGAAGAGATGAGAAGAAAAAGGGGAAGATCATACAATAGATACTTATATATATAAACTGTACTTTAATCTAATTCTGTACTCTGAGTACGAAAAACGAGTCGCGGTGGCGCGGGCTACGCGGTCGTTGGAGGGGGGCGCGGGCCCGCCCTCTGACCACCGTCGCCTGTGACACTATCGTGGTTGTACTGAAGTCTGTCTTTCTGAAATAAATTTCGCACGTAGGTAAAACAAATAATCTAAAAAGGTCTATATTCATTTTACGATTGGGGGAGTACTCTCTATGGCAAGAGTCGTAAACATGTTTAGTTTACGATATCTTGTATGTAACATACGTAGCCTCGCGAGATGCATTTAGAACATCATTCCCAATCTTTATATGTTACGATAACAAAACCTTGAAACAATGAGTATAATTTTATTTTTAAAGCTAAAGGTGTACTCATTGATTACCATTATATTTAATGGGAAAAATACCGAAAAACAGTATACCTGAACCTTATCGTCACCGTGTATCAATTACTGACATTGTGTAGTGCTTTATTTCTATTTATTATTTTATTTTTATTTATAAAAACTTTATTGCCTCATCTAAAACTAGAGTACAATAGGCGGACTTAATGCCTACATGCATTCTATACCAGTCAACTCAGAAGGTGGTAGATGCTGTGGTAGGTGGTCTGAAACATGTATTTTAAGCTAAAATAATAATACATGTTTTTATATGACACATATATATATATATACTTACTTATACATACAATTCTATACATAAATACAAAAGAAGGTTATATATATACAAAAACATAAAAGTATATAAATTGATACATATATACATAAATCAGTAAAAAAAGATAAGATAACATAGTCCCGTGATTTCAAATAGTTCCTTTTTAACAGTCTCCTGATAACTTCTTAGTTTGGAGCTCTTCTAATATTATCAGGCAAGGAGTTCCAGAGTCGTGCTGCCTGAACTGTAAAGGAGTTACTGCCAAAGCCAGTGAAATGTTGATGAACGAAGTTCCCTGTCATGAGTTGAAGAAAGAAACTGAAATTTTTCTTTTAGGTACAAAGGAGTTAAAGGATCATTTAAAATTGAGAAGAGAAAAAGTAATATTCTATAATTGCGCCTTTTATGAATAGTAAGCCATTTAAGATGAGAACGGTATTCAGAGATATGGTCATATTTCCGAAGTCCGAAAATATATCGTATACAATTGTTGGAAAGGCGTTTTAGCTTGTTAAGAAGATCTGTATTTAAGTTAGGGTAACAAACATGTGCATAATCAATAATTGGCATAATTAAGGTCTGCACAAGCACAAACGTGGTTTTAGGATAGAGGAAATGCTTAAGACGGTACAAGGATCGCAGGGAAGACAGGACTTTACAGCGATCTTCAGTGAACTGTGCATTCCAATTCATTATTTTGTTTACATATATAATAAAATTATACTTAAGTGACTATCTTTTTTAATTTTATAAATTGTTATTATTTTAAACTGATTTTATTAACATAATTTCAATGCAATTAAAGGTTAAAATGTGTATAAATTAATTTGTTATAGCACTTCAGACAGAAACGGAACTTGCATTGGATGAATGATGAAAATTAATCGAATGGCATCGTCAACATTTTGTTTATTCCCCCTGGCGCTTCTTTTAGCACCCGTGGGATTAAAAGGTAATTCTGTTACACCGTAAACGAATACCAAACCGTAAATTATTTATAAATTTATAGGAAAACAATTATTTCATTAAGTTAATAAAAACGACTGCAATTAGTAGTAAACTAATAACATCGAAAAGAACCATCAAGAACACAATATGTACATGATCGTTTTTAGCAACAAACCGGGACTTATTCATTTTGTGTTACCTAATATGATTATTTTTTGTATAGATAACTTATGGAATGAACAAGTTGTTATTCAAAGTTATAGAAAGTTAAATACGAACAAACACAGTGTTATCTATATAAGCTAATGATTTTTTTGATAAAATTATTACAATTCACAACAAAAGCCATCTCAATCTTGCACGAATGTAGTTATATACAAGTTAAATACGTTTTATTTGTAATAAAATATTTATTATAATTTATAATGTTCGTACAGAGCTTACGAAAGACTACAGAAGGTTATAATAAAAACTTAGCACGGCAATGAACGTAGCGAAAAGCGTACGGCTTATAAAAATTCATTCTATCAAAGATGAGGACTAACTCATGTGGAATAGTGTCAGTGTGTGAAAATAAAGATTTCGCCAATTTAAGAAACATTTTTGCAGCAAGAAATTCGTGGTACTGAAAAAAAAATTCTTTCTCCATACGCACGCACTATGGCACTTCCTGTCTAATATTATATCTACATTCATTATTACATGGAAAACGTGACCGTATGTGCCAAAACAAAAAATAAAAAATTATGTTTTCTGTGGTGATTCAGCTGCTTAATATTTTATATAAAACACTAAATAAAAAACTGTTATTACAATGGCTAATGTAAGTGTTTTATAAATGTCACCCGCTGTTCATACATCGAAGACCTTTTAACGAAAACCGCTTCTCTTATTTCCCGTTTAAATGAATTTCATATGTACTTGTAAATGATACATCGAATAATTAAATTGATTCGTAGAAATTACACAGTACTTGTGAAGTATAATAATATCATTTTAAATAAATACCTAACTAGTCTATATAATCTCCGAATTAGAAGTTTGTTTATGCCTTCTAAATACCTTAGTTTCTCGCTCTAAATTTTCCACATTTTAATCTAAAAATTTTCGCTGCTGTCTATGTTTCCCAAAACATCCTATATATTTCACATTTGGTTGCCAGATAGCCAAATGCAATCCCTTAACTATACATTCTAAAAAAAGCAATTTTTTCTCTCAGTTCTCTTTTATGACAAACCAAAAAACAGAAATTAGAGATAATCCGACTTCTACTTAGTCTTTTCGTATACTAGTAGCGGGACAAGTAATTTTATTTCTGTTATAAGTTAATGATCGTCATTTACCACATTTATTGCAAGAAAATTAATAATGAAATCCTTAACCTAAGTTATTCAGACTAACGAAAAGTTAAAAGTATGTTATAGATAATTCTTGTTTCAATAAAATTTTGCGAGATTTTATTTATTTATTCAACAAGGTACTTATACTATTGTATGAGACGACGTACATATATTTTTTTTAATTCTGTTTTTCCTTAATATTATTATACAGGGCTTTTAAACCTTTCGTATACATCATTTAATATTTTTTTTTGACTACGGCTCTCTACTTAGAATCTCCTTCCAGCATCGCCGACACGACTGCTAGCAAGGAGACATCCCGTCCAAACCGGTTTATTAGGATCCGCTGCAGAATCCTGCTCCATTCCTTCACAGTGAAAGCAATTCATCGTCGCTGCTCGTCCCATTTTACACAGATATACACCGAAGCACCCGTGCCCCATGAATATATAGTAAGTCTGTAGGTGAGACTTTCTCCAATCATTTAATACTTATGCTACCTTATATACATATATATTAACACTACAAAAATTAAGCTTAAATATAAGTCATATTCAGACGTATGTACCCATTGAAGTAGTACACAACACTCATAATAATATGTGCGCTTTTATTATATATTTTTAACATTAAGAAACAATTTTAAATAATTTCCACGGAATGTTTGGTCCTCTATTTACATTTTACTTAGCAAAGAATGACAATATCCTGAAATTATGAAAATGACGGTTTAAATAAAAGAATGTTACGCAACTGAAAGTCAGAGTAGCAGAATTGTGACGCAGAGTATTCAGTGTAAATAATAAAATAAGGTATTAAGCGCTCTATCAAATTCAAAGCAACTTCGTCAAGTCTCAGGAGGCTAACATGCATACTTTTTATATTATATCCTTCCGTTTAGCGCTGGGCTTTCGCCAGCTGGTCATCAAGGGACCGTTTGAAACTTTTTAGGGGAAGTTGTACTGTGTGCTACGAGTCTGACGTGCATTTAACTAATTAGAACGGAGTCATTTCATTAGGAATATTTATAAAAGGCTCGATGATGACATAAATTTCTTTTTATGTTATTACCTGCATATTCTTTTTTGTGCAAAAGTTTTCATTATGTTATTCTTACCGACACTCAGTAATGTTGCACACGGTTTGTTTTCACGGTATGCGAAAAATTATACTGTTAAAACAAATATCTGAAAATAACTTTTGTGATATAAAACTGTGCAACTATTTGCTATACTTCTAATGGTTAATGCAACTATATAGAATTCTATTAGCATTTATATTTCTTGACTATTTAGGTTAAAGATTTGCTCAAAGCCTGCCAATGATCATTATACAAGCATTTCAACTTTTTATTTATTCCTATTAAGTCACATTACAAAACTACCGGTTTTTTTAATTGTATATTATTAGTAAATACGAAATCAATTAGTTTGTGGGTAATTTACCCACAAACTAATTGATTTTGAGTTTTATTACACATTCTCCGATAAACATCGAAATTAATTCCATACTTTTGTTCCTCACAGAGTCCTCCGTAATGCGAAAAGTTGCTTGAATTGATTATCAAGAACCGAAAGTGATTTTATTGTATTACTCAAAGTTATATGCTTGATAAAGCTCCGCGGAGTGGAAGCGCTCGGCCTGGTGACTAAGTTTTCTGAATATAATTCGATATCTTCGACCCTTATAACCAAGTTTCTGAATTACAACAATCAATCTCGCGTCAACAGCACAGATCGTTCCCGTTCTAGATCCTAAATATTGTTTACTGATTTTGATCAATTAAATAAATCAATTCTATTATTTATACTATATAATAGTAAAGTTCTACATAGCCATATTAAAACGTAAATAAGTCGGAGTTTAACACGTAAAGATCATCATTAAGAGAAATATCACGTTAATAAGAAATAATTACGAGTGACATCGTTTAACATTAGAACCGTTTTAATCTTCATAATTGGCGTTTCAACGTTTATTTTCAGTCGTTAAGACCTTCGTGAACACTCCTAATTAAAGCCTGAAACACATTTGACCTTTTACTTGCCGCCTGCGACGTTGTTAACAACCTAAGTTGATTTTACCACCGCGAAATCAAAATATACGAACAGAGTAATTCAATTTCAAAATATCACTTCCTGTATAGATATCAAATCATATTATTGACGAGAAAAGTCAGCCTGGACGTAAAGGTGTGAGAAGAATGTTTACATAGCGTCGCTTCAACACAATATACTTTTTTATAATACTTTTGATATCGTTTTCCTAATTACATATCCAATAAAGAAACCTTGCAGTTTTGGCATACCTTTCGATTAGTCTGTAAGTCCGCCACTTAGTCCAGTGAGTTTTTGTAAAAATATTGAAGTATTTTTACAAACACTCATTACTCTTATAAGTTTTACCATCAATACATAAGAGCCTGTGGCAGTTCACTGCTGGGCCTCTCCCAAAGAACGCCACTTAAATGACAATCACACGCAACACGTTCTTCGGCTTCACGCAGGTTAAGTTTAAAGGATTAAAATTTAATAAAAATTACTTTATATCGTACTTCCAGTACTCTTGACTACATTTTTAATTTATTAGATCCATAGGGTAAAGGTAGATGCAAAGACTTTTGCATATCTTTGTGGATAACTTTTGAATTTTAAATTAATCTATATATTAAGAAAAACACAGAGAATAATGGAACAAAGAACATCTAATGTTTCTGTGGTTAAAACTAACATCTATAAGTAGATATCATTTAGATATAAAGGATTGCATCTCCAAATGTGTGATGAAGACATTAAAAAGACTGACTGTGTTTATTCTACGGCAGCAGCAAAAACCAGATAAAGTTAAATGTAATTTATCTCCTGCAGACATTTAAAAAACCAACTCGGGGGACAAATAAACTTACGGAGCTTTCCAATTGATCGAACTGAATAAAAAAGGCTGAGGAACTTTAACGGAGAGCTGTTCTTTGTGTAGCTTGTTCAATAAAGGCAAAGCACACTTTCATTCCATAAACGATTTGTTACTTTTTTGTGAGTTTCTATTTCCGTTCTGTAATAAAATGTAAGTTGTTCAATAAACAAAGATTCTATTGTTATTTTTTCATACAATTATTCGTACTAAACTATAGGTAAATATTATTATTGTTCTGAACGTAGAATTAAGCCTGAAGCCACAGTACAAGTGTCATTCACTGAATCGTTTGTCTGCTGCCTTTCGAAAACTCTTCATTTGGCTCCAAAAATTTCAAACTTTGATTCGTCTGACCAAAGGACCTTTTCCCAATCTACTGTTATTCAATTCTTGTGATCTCTCGCCCAATTAAGTCTCTTCTTTTTGTTAATAAGTTTGAGAAGAGGTTTGGAGACCGCTATGCATTGAGCCCTGCGTCACAAAGTCTTCTTTTAACCGTGGATTCACTGATTGGTTTATCGCCACCCATATTAAACTGTGCTACTATTTCCGGTGCAATTAATCACCTATTCCATTTGCTATTAACAACTATACTCAAATCTTCACTTGAAGTTCTTGGTCTGCTTGAACGAGGATTGTTGCAAATTGTTCCTTCAGCCGCAAACTTCTTAACGATGTAGTCAACAGTTTGTCTTGGTATTTTCTGTAATCTTGAGATCTCACGATTACTTTTACCGGATTTATGAAGGCCGATTATTATGCCTTTGGTCTCTTGGGAATATTCCTTAGTTTTACCCATTTTATTCAAAAACTTAAACTCAAATATGAAAACAAAAGAAATATTAGTAGACTAGCTAACTTTGAGCAATGGACAACGTGTCATTAGACAATAGATAGATAAGATAAAAATATTTATATTAGTTATTCTATATACTACTTGTGTTTATTTCTCAATAACTAAATCATAACAAAATTGCGACTTCAAAGATTAACTTCCGACAACAACACTTATGGTTTTATGACCAGCAATCGGCAAATAACAATAAGCTGTTTACTATTATAAGGTAGATAAGTATTTTTCGGTGTTACATAAACAATGGAACCTAATAAATCATCTCATTAAAATTTATTGCTTGTAACTTAAACAAATTTCAGGTGGCCAAATACTTTTGGGCGGTAATGTATATAGTTTCTTTTCAACGTAGCGATATTAGAAACACGTTCACCTGATGGCGAGTGACACGCTTGCTCATAACACTGATGGCAGGCCTCTACTGCAGGCGACCACCTAAGTAAATACAATCGCAGTTTTCCCGGCCCCGATAAAATCACTAACAAGAGGTTAAAGAGCCTCCCGACTTCGATCATCTATCTATTAGTGACTATTTTCAACGCCCTTTTATCCCACTGCTCCTTCCCGGCCGTAGTGATAGGCATTCCGAAGCCCGGAAAGCCGAGAAACCTACCTAGCAGCGATCAACCGATCAGCCTGCTTAACAGCCTAGGCAAAGACTACGAGCATAGCGTTCTAGCGCGACTCCGAAAATTCTCGTCCGCAAACCACCTTTTCCCCGATGAACAAATCGGGTTTAGGTGCAACCACTCCTGTGTTCAACAAGTCAACAGACTGACAGAACACATTCTGTCTGGCTTCGTGCACAGAAGAGGGACTGACACCGCCGCCGTCCTTTTCAACGTCGCGAAGGCGTTCGGCAAAGTCTGGCACAAAGGCTTGATCTTCAAGCTTTACACATTCGGAGTGCCGGAGCGGCTCGTCATCATCGTTCGAGACTTCCTGTTGTATCGCTCCTTCTGCTTCCGCGCCGAATAAGCGCTTGTCTCTAGTCGACCAATTAAAGCCCCCCTGTCCCGCAAGGTTCCTGTCTCTCCCCGCTATTCTTCTCGCACATATAGATGCCCTTCGATCCTTCGCAGAAAAGCGAATCTTCTTATATAAGCAGTAGAAACATTAGGTTAACAGGCCGTGGGCCCCGTGGTCCGCGTGCTCGCTCAGATGAGCTGTATACGTCACAAAAAACGAGCCAGCGCTAACATCATCAGAGAATATCAATCGCAGTTCCTATTTCTACCGCCAAACAGTACTGTGCAAATATTACTGTATTCCAGTTTTAAAAGTGCTGTATGCTAGTAAATTTGCTGAGGTAACGAAACTTAACAATTTATGTCTCAAGGTGATGAACGCATTGTTGTGCTATGTACACCATCTTAACCAGCGCCACGTTATTATTGACAAGCGTATCAATTATCATCAGGTACACCTTGCTCACCCCGTCGGTACAACAAATAAAAAAATGCGGGTCTGGTTAAGATGGTATACACAGAACCACATGCGACCGTCGTCTTGAGGCATACAACGTTATTCTCATTACGGAAGTAATTTCACTACCTTTAAACTGCAACACAGTATTTTTTAATATTTGCGATCTACTGTTTGGTGGTAGCAATAAAACCTTCAGTGATACCTACCTACACCATCTCCGACAACAGAGGCTTACCACTAGTAACGAAAGTACCATGAAGTATAAACGCCTTTTGTATTCACAGCTAACATTAATTTATATGAAAATGTTTTTAAAAATATACTTTATACATTGCCTTATACTTTCTTTAATATTAAAGTGTGATAATGTAAGTACCCGTGAATGAGGCGCTCGTGGTGCGATCGGCTAGGTCGGGGCGGGCCGGCGCGCCGCCGCCCGCATGCTATCAGCTGGCAGGCGCAGCCATGTTGCCACCGGGTGCCTCCGCTCACCGCCCTGTACCTGCCAACACAAAGAATATATCAAGAACCAAACCCCGAAACTGCTAAAGAAATCCTCTCGCTTATCTTACAATAGCTGATCATTAACACAAAGTATAGCTCTCACTTCAACTACATTTATACATCAAAATAACAGGATATACAAGGATTGGGTTTTGATATTCATTCTTTCTGTTTGTTAATTTTTTTTTTTTTTTTTTTTTTTAGGGTGTTTTCGATGCTTTCGGCCACAATTATGGCCGTGAAAGCTTCAAGTGCCCCTGCGCACGCGGATTGGGACAC
>DWLS01006329.1:0-11748 GCA_018246255.1 Pachliopta kotzebuea | reverse complement strand
TACATCAATGTTAACTGCTGTTGGTGACCTGGTGACCTGTAACACAGGTTTGTTACTTATCACAAGCACCAGAGATCCATAAATATATTGTGAAAAATATATATCTATAGTGCGCCAAGTTCTGTTTTTCTAAATTTCTTTTGTTTGTGGTAACAAATAAATATATTTTTATATATGTACTAGTTGCCTGTTGCAATTGAAAAACTAAAATATAAAAAATAATAAATCCAAAACGTAACCATAACTATATATATAGCATACGTCTGCCATTAAATTGGCATAGTAACTTACCATTCTGCACGGACGCACGCCAAGAAAAGGAAGGATAATTTTTTTGTATAGATGGACGATCAAGTGAAGTTAATAAACGAAAGAAGACTAAAAACAGTTTAAGTAAAAATAATAATATTAAATAAAACAAGAAGGAAAGCCACAAAAATGTATGTAGAGTAAGTACTGAAGGAAGTGTGGGAGAAGAGATACTGTATAGTAGGGAAATAGTTAGAAAAGAAAAGAAAGGAAAGACAATAGAAGAATATAAAATTCCTTGCCCCACTTTGCAGGGATGGAAACAAAATTTTAAAAAATATGTAAATAAACTCTTTACTACTCACAATAATAATATAGCACAGCGAATATACTTAAACAACCAAACTTCTCTTATTTGGTTCATTATTTACATGTACTAGAATCTAGACTAAATTTTAATGGTAATGGTAAGTGATACGCTTGCCCATAACAATGCGGTGTTAGTTAAGATGACACAGCACCACATTACGCTCGTCGCTTTGAGAGGTAAGGTGTTAAGTCTCGTTACCCCAGTAATTTCACTAGCATACAGCACCTTTCAAAGCGGAACATAGTAATATTTGTACATTACTATTTGGCGGTATAAATAGGAGCTGCGGTGGTATATAGACGGTATCCGGCAACAGAGATCTACCACCAGTAATATATAGTATCAAGTGGTAATAATGTCAACAACACAGATCTGTGGTGGTAAGTCTGTTACTGGGGACCGTCTAGGTAGGTACCGCCGCAGCTCCTATTGCAGCAGACAAATATTACTGTGTAGACATTACTGTGTTTCGGTTTGGGTGCTGTATGCTAGTGAAATTACTAAGGTAACGAGAATTAATATTGTACGTCTGAAGACGAGCACAGTGTAGTGCTGTGTCCATCGTAACTTGCAAGGCGAACCTTTTGCTCGATTTAGAAAATGTTATAGCGTTTCGGCTGACACAATATGAGGTAAGAAGTGATTCAGGTGATCACACTTCATCATCATCAATCACGTGACATTTAACATCCTAACACTGTTGTTTTTTCGTAATGTTCACAGCCACGCGATTTGATACATGTCTTAAAGCTCGTGATATTAGTTGATGTTATACTAACTGCGTATAAATTGAACAATACATTGGTGCAGTCGGGATTCGAACCCGGTACCTCCGGAGTGGAAGCAGGCGTTCAAACTACTAGGCTGGTTAAGTGGTGACACGATTGTCGATTATAAGAAGATAATGATAAACATGCTGAATGTAATATCTCAATATCGGTGAAGGAAGCTTAAAGGACATTAGTCGTCCACCAACCTTTTTTCTTAAACAACCTTGAAACCAATTTATTTTTATTTATTAAGTTGCGTCAAGTAAATAACATCATTTTGAACTTATAAATACAAAAGCGTACAGTACAATGTTTAAATGCTATTTATACAATTACAGACGCCAACGACATTACAGTGGTACATAAGAATTATACAGGTACAAATAATAATTAAACAGCAAATATTACATAGTTATAAAAAATTTTGAATGTTAAGAAAAATCTAATTTATTCAACACTGTCTAAAGATAATATTATATATTTGACATTAATTTTGTATCTATCTAAATGATCTGAAAAAAAGTAATATTGAAACCAATACGGTTTATTTAGGCTATACGCGGTTAAGGCTTTGATTCTTATTATGAGAGAATATACCACCACATAGCGAATTTTGGTTTTATTTTAGTAAAGTATCATTATTGTTATTTATACAACCAATATTTGTATTGTTTTTCTGTTCGCGAAAGTTTTCTTATATTGTTATAGAAACTACGTAAGCTTGTCGATAGCTTATAAGACCTTGTTTGACCAGTACAGAAAGTAATGTTGAACTATGTATATATATATGATTTAAAATAATTAACGTGTATAATTTTAAATAGGTACTAATAAAGATATACATTATAAGAGGAACACAAAACAAAAGAAAAAGGAGAAACTCTTAACATAGAAAAATTTCCTCAGGTCATCTACAATTGGCAGAGTACTAAGCAAAGTAATAGCATTAAAGTACACAAGTGGCCCATACAAAATTGTGAAACTTTGTGCACCCACAATTCGGGAACCCGACCATATACCAACAGAATTCCAACGGCTCTGATCTTATCTAAGCAAGAGTTTCACCTGATGGTAAGTGATACGCTTACCCATAACAACGTAGCGCTGATTAATATGGTATACACAGCACTTCATTTCACTTGTCGCCTTGAGACATAGGTGTCAAGTCTCGTTACCCCTGTAATTTCACCAGCATACAGCCCTCCCTCATATACAGTAATATTTGCACATTACTATTTGCCGGTATTTAATACAAGATCGTATTTTGTGAAATACTTTACAGGAGAGCTATATCCAGTAGTGGACGTCCATCGGTTAAATTGATGATGAGATGATTCGGCGGTAGAAGTAAGAGCTGCCGCGGTACCTACCTAGACGTTACGTACGTACTTAGAGACCTACCAACAGTGAAAGTCAATAATTTATATCATTATTTTCAAATTTAACCGACTATCTTCACGCTTGTGTGGTAACAAAATATTTTGTTTCACGCTAATGTTGCCTTTTGGCTTTGCGTTCGATCAAACCGGTGTTAAACAAGCCGAAAGGTCCCATATTCAATTACATACTACTCTAAATTACAATCAGACCCAATAGTATTACAGTTCAAATTTCTCTGACGTCATCAAGGCATATAGTTTAAAAGTCTTTAATAAATGCATTAGTCATAGACAAAGATTGCGCGACAGTATTTAAAAATACTATTAATTGTTTATGTTATACTTTATTGTTTGAAGGTACACTTAGGAATATATTGCATGTAAAGGGTTCTTTACGTTGTGAACCTATTTTAATAGACAAATGTATATTTGAAAACGATTCTTATTACAAAACCAAATTTGAAGTTAACAATTCACTTATGGGATTTTTTTTATGATTGACCTCAAAGCTTTAAATATTAAATTAAATGACAGTTCCGGACTTAATTTTTAGGAAAAGGTGAATAGTTTTGGTTAGGTATTCATATGTGATATACTAGTGTTGCCCGCGTACCGATAAACTTAGTGTTGGAAGGCCCCCCACAAGGTAGACCGACGATCTGATGAAGGTCGCTGGAAACTGCTGGATGCAGACAGTCAGGACCGATCGGAGTGGAGATCTTCGGGGAGGCTTACATCCAGCAGTGAACGTTTAACGGCTGATGATGATGATGTGATACACAATTTGACTAGGAGAGTAATTGGAAAATATATTTATTATCCAAATCCTATCATATCTACGTCAGTTATTGAAGGTTCCCTTAAAACTTGAGTTAAATCATGAGTTAATTTGGATACCAAGAATTAGTATTTCGTATGAAAATATTATGGTCGGTTATTTTACAGAAATTCCAAGTAAAAAAATTGTTAATATAGTTTATAATAATGACAACGTCACAAAAGCTTTTGTACATTTTAGAATGTTAATCCAGTCAAACAGATTTGTTTCGTGGTAGGCATTTGATAAAATTCAATACGTTATAATAACTTGTGTTACTGCATAAAGACTCATTATATAGTGCAAAGGATTATTATTGTTTTTCTTTTCTGTTACAGATTGTATTCAAAACATCTGAGCTGTATCGGTTCAGTCTTTTCAAGAGCAGCGAAGAGGTGTGCCGCAAGGTACTCGCATAGGTCGCGTACTTTACACTGAGTATTATAATAAATCATACAGTGAGATATAAAAATAAATATTTGTCCTAATACAAACTGTGATATCTGGATGTGTCTCCAACGGGACGAAGACGATGGTGCTCATATAAATGATTTGGTGAGTTTTCCTTTTTTATCTTATAATAAAAAATTAGTATTCTATAAAGAAAATATATATTATTTAAGAAGTTTTTATATATTTAGTAAAATTAATTAAAAATGCCTGGTTTTTTTACAAAGGTTTCGTGGTATTAGTTACCACTATTGATTAACTTTTCTTTGGTCGGATTGTTTTGAATTTTTAAAGATTTTCATTATTCTTTTACTTTGAAAAGTCAAACGTATAGATATATATTAATAAGTTAATAAAATAAAACTAGTGATGAATAAAAAGTGAAATTATTATGTATTACTACTACGTCTTAAATGTTTGAGATATTTAAGATTTAATTTTTATGAGAATGTTGTTGGTATAGGAACAGATAGTAATGATTCCAAGTTGAGAACCTTTAATTAAAAATATTGAGTTATTACTATATTTATTATTTTATTATACTGCTTACTTAATTTAAAATTATTAATTATTAGTAAAGTGCTAATAGGATTAAAAACTTTTCCACCGAAGGGGAAAGGACTACAGAAAATAAAACTAGTTAGCTATCATACTTATATTGTAAATCAACTGCCACAATAGCATCGTTGTATTTCGGCTGTCGACGTATGACAGGCAAAGTATTCTGGACGGGCACGCTTCGCCTTCCACGGTCTCATTGTCACTTAAATTCAAGTGTTGGTTTATAGTGAATAATAAAAAAGTCGTTGATATTTGTCTATAATACAAAGCTATGAATATGTTTTATGTTTTACATAAAATAATTTGGATTGGCTTCATTCACAAACAGTACATATATCAAATGCGCATTATTTGATTTACTGCAGCAATAATATAGTTTAATGCGTATGTCAGATATCGTTTGCTTCCTTTAATTCTGTGGATATTGGGATGCAGTGACGTAAACATCAAAACAATTTAAAAATAGATTGAGATTGACCACAACCAAGCCGACGTATCATTTCTTCTGCTTAAAGTGCCTCTCTATTGCTGGAGGTTGGTCATCAGGTTTAAGAATTTGCTTCGACCTTGAGCCACATGGATATGATAATAAAGTTTGAGTCTTATGCAACTTTCAAGTAAAGTTGTTGGATCTTAAGCTGAAATAAAGCCAAAAAAAATTCTTCGTTCACACTAGATTTGAACCGGCGATTTCCTTGTTAAATAGCTCGCAGTAAACCATTACACATTCAACTGGCACAGCAATCGATACCATAACTCATTTCGATGTGTATTTATAAAATAATCGTTTTCTTGCTGCTCCGCGGGCGAGCGGTTTTTTTTTTGTTTTCACGACTCACACTTGTTTATGATAGCGAGGAGATACAGTTTCGGAAAGTTGTTTGCATTAGTTGCTCTTATTGCGCTAAAGGTTTACGTTCCGATCCGTATTGTTATGTGAAAACATCGATTCGGGGTCGAGTTGCGTAAAGCTGTCTAAAGAGGTGGAATTGCTTTATTAAAATTATTACTACCAACAGATTCTTACTGGAGGACAGGTTTCTGTTGCTGAAGACGGTCTATGGAGGTATCACTGCAGATTCTATTTCTGTCGCCAAATAGTAATGTGTATGCAAACATTTCTATAGTAATGAAATATTTGATGTCATAGCTAGTCAAATTACTGGGGTAATGATATATAACGTGACGTATACAATTTAGTACCAGATTGATCGCTATTATTAGGTGACCGTTGCACTTTTCAGAAGACAACATTGTCTCGGTTGAATACGTCTAAGCTATGGTGTCATCTCTTAGATATTATATAATTGTTGAAATAGTGCTATTGGTAGGTCTATTCTACGGAAGAGCAATTAAATAGGTTCTAACATATCGTCTTTTTCAGTCTTCAAGCAGTAACGTGAGTTGTAGTGTGCTCGTTGAACAGCCACTTGAGCTACTAAAATTACTAGTAGTCCTTATACCTTATTTCTACATAACATCTTAGATCTCAAACCTTTTTTACTGATACCGAAATATGGTGAAACAAGGCTTAGTACATTATCCACGTGAGCCCGTCGTTTATCATCAAGTGAAGGTCTTGCCCATATCATTGATTATTTGAATAAATTATACTAATATTGTTTTTCCCGGCATTTGGTTGGGATATGGATAAGAAAGGAAGCATTGATGTACTTGAACTTGACATATCAAGCGTGTCTCATTGTGTACTTTATATTATTTAAATATTGGTTCTCAACAGTAAAATAAGATAAAAAGACATCATTAATCTAAAAACCATACTTTTTTATTTAATTTTAAAATTACATAGATAATCCAAAATTTTGTGACGAAGACTCAGACTTAATATCTTTTGTAATCAATCAATGTTGGCTCCGAAATTGGTTAAATAATTTCTTTTCTTCTTCTGGGGACACCTTTTTTTTATGTTCATCTTTCGGTTAATTTATATAACTTCCTATAATCCCTCTTTAAGATAAACTTTTGGGTTTTTACTTACCGTGTACACAAAACAGGCACTCTATCTCTCTCTGTCTTAGATTGTCAATTAACTATCGTGAGATTGTATTATATAATTCGGAAAATACATAACCGTTTTCATCATTTTATTGTAAATATAATTTTGTTTTAGCTTTACGAAATTCTACCTTTTCATCCATTATATGCCTTTTGAAAAGCACCGTCACTCTCTATTCAAACTCCAAATATGTTTTCGCGATGAATTGCGAAATACAGTCAAGGAAATCGCTCAGCCATCGAAGTATCTTTAGACAAATTACCGCCATTATACTCCTAATAAAACCTTAGAGTCTGCATTTTCATAACAATATTGTTTTTTTAATTTAAAATTATCATCAAATTATGTTGAAAAATCTTATTTTGTTTCTGTAGGAAGAGATCCTGTCTTCTAGATATTGCGTTATAAGAGTACAAAATTATACAACGCTGTTCATCTTTACTGATGGTAGGTCTCTGTTACCAGAAATCATCTAGCTACCACTGTAGCTCCTGTTGCAGCCGACAAATACTAATCTGCAAATCTTACTGCGTTCCGGTTTAAGGGGTTTTGTAAGCTTGTGAAATTACTGCAGTAACGAACCTTAATAACTTAGGTATCAAGGCTTCGAGCGCAATGAGGTGCTGTGTATACCATCTTAACCAGCGTTACGTTATCGACAAGCCGATCACTTACTTTCAGGTGAACCCCTTGCTTGTTTGTCTCTAGATAGTGCAATTTTTTTATAAAATATAAACTAATTCTTGACTTATCACTCGGTGATAAAAAGAGATCTAGTCTAGTACAATGTACTAGTCTTAGATTCTTATGTCATACTTTGATAGAAACGCATACTTTTCTTATTAGTCGGGATGATATGAGCAAGACGACCTGATGATAATTGATATATCTGCCTTTAACAACGTGGGGCTGGTTTTTATTCCGAATTTGTTCCCTTGTAAAGTGGCCCTGTCGCACTTTTTTACTTTCTTTAATTAATTAATAATTAAAAGTTACTTTCTTTTCCATTTTTTTCTTTATCTTTTTCTCTGAATTATTCTTAACTTGCAATATACCTTTCTTCTTTCGTTATTTCATCTATCATACTTTAACAGTTTTCATTTTACACTTTTTTCTCCTCTCACACATCGCCTACTACTCTTCCGTCGCTACTTTCTACTTTTACAATTTCAATGACTTTCTCTTTTAGTTTAACTCATCTTTCTAAATAAATTTTTCTTTTCTGTTTTGCTCCTATTATGTAAATATGTGTATTCCTCGCTTTTATTTTTTTACATTTCTTTTCATTAAAGTTTTCTATCACTTTTGTTCCACGTGGCGCTTATTGAAATAATATTATATATACAGACAGCACCACATACTGTTCTTTATATGATTATTCATATAAATTTTGGGAAAAATATTTCCAAAATATATAATCTTCTAAGCCATTCTTTAATGTTACAGGAGATTTCATCAGAACTGACGGTAATGTAGCATATACCCTATGGATATATTGCTAATGTTACAAAACTAAAACAAGCATATTACGTAAATTATTTATGAAACGCTGCTATTATTTATATTTATATATGTGTAGATATGTATCATTGTCGTGTGCTATAAACAAATAATGAATTATCGCCATATTTACACGACTAAGTATTATCAAGGGGGGCCTATCGCATTTACAAACAAAAACAACTGCGTATGTGCTATTTATCTATTTGTTTATATTATTTTAAACGTTATTTACATATCGATCGTTGTTTTATTTATGCGATTGTGTTTGATCGAATGGATGGGGGTCCTTTCGCCTTATTTAATGCGACAGGAATTCCCATTGTTGACTTGTATACGATATGCTCTATTTTATGGAATCTCACAACTGGCTGTATCAATGCTTTGTTTACTGATGTCTTTAATGTAGTTAACAATCGAATAGTTGTATTTTTTTATTTAGCGTATCAAATAGTGAAGCGAGACGTTCACCTGATGGTAAGTAATAGATTAAGATGGTATATACTGTACCATATCGCGCTCATCGCCTTAATTCGTCAGTTGTTAAATATCGTTACTCCAGTAATTTCACTTGCTTACAGCACCCTTTAAACTAAAACACAGTAACTTTTACACACTACTGTTAGGTGTAGAAAAAGGAGTTGAGGTGGTATTGTTGGCAATCGCACCAGTAGCGATATCTGCAAAGCTAATTGGAACTAAAAGGCTTAGAGAAAGCAACCAATCAATGGGCAACGATTATTAACCAATCAGAAAGGGACTAGTTCCCGCCGAAACGGGATAGAAGGGTTAGCAATCGCGCCAGTAGCGCCATCTGCATAGCTAATTGGAACTAAAGTGTTAATTGCGCCCTCTGTGAAGCTAATAAGAACTAAAAGGCTTGGAGAAAGCAACCAATCAACGGGCAACGTTTATTAACCAATCAGAAAGAGACTAGCTCCCGCCGAAACGGGTTATAGAAGGAGCCAACAAATGCGACTGAATATTCATTCTTCTTTGAACTCATCGGAACGAAAATCGTACTAGTGTTCAGTTAACATTATTTTTCTAAAAGGTCGGTAAGAAGAGAAAGAGAACTGATGAAGTCAATATGATGCAGTGTATATCATCCTAACTATTATCACACTGTTAAGAGAGGGGAATACCATTATTATCATGTGAACGTATCATCGCTGTATGGAATAAAAAAAGTTACTTTGTATTGATAAAAAAAAATGTGCTAAATCCATTTACTTATTTGTACATGTGACGTCACTTATACAAGCAACAATACACTTAGGCTTAGTCTTCCCCACGTTAGGGGATGGTTAACAATTACAACTTAAAAGCTCAAGATTTATATACAGATATAGACGAAGTGTTCACTTGATAGTAAGTGATACGTTTGACTATAAAGTGGAACTAGTCAAGATGGTATATTCAACATCACAATATGCTTGTCTCCTTGAGATAGCTTCATTCTCGTCACTCCAGTAATTGCACTAGTTTACCTTCTTCTAACTAGTATACAGTAAAGTTTGTATACTATTGATTGGTGATAGAAATAGCTGCGGTGGTGTCCAGTCTTCGGTAATAGGGATCTATCACCAGTAGACTGGTAGTAAGATGATACGTGAATTATTACTGCCTAATGTCTTAAGGCGAGCGTAATGTGATACAGTGTATACCATCTTAATAAGCGCGATGTTGTTATAGGCAAGCGTATAACTTACTTTCACGTGAACGCTTTGCTCATATGTCGCATCATAGCATAAAATAATTCGTCTCCCACTTATTAGAGGAAGGTATATGATGACCAGTAAAAATTCCGCAGATATATTTGACTTATACTACTGAACAGTAATACTTAAATATATTTCTGGCCGGTATATAAAAAGTATTTATTATATATGTATATTGTTTACACACACGTAACGATATATATGTTGATATATCAGTGCCAAAAATCATCGAACCAAATCATACCTTGACCGCGAGCTCTCGTGGTCTTGATAAGATTTAAGTTTTTTTTTACTCGAACTCGCACGTTACTAGTAATAATAGAAATTAT
This sequence comes from Pachliopta kotzebuea, assembly GCA_018246255.1. Taxonomy (NCBI): domain Eukaryota; kingdom Metazoa; phylum Arthropoda; class Insecta; order Lepidoptera; family Papilionidae; genus Pachliopta; species Pachliopta kotzebuea. The sequence continues at coordinate 1,585 of DWLS01006329.1, read as the reverse complement.
CGATAAGTAGTAATGTGCGTAACATACATTTAAAATTTATATGTCAAAGCTAGACGCATACGATGTAGTGTATATCATCCTAACTAGCACTGCATTGTTTTTACTGGCGGTAGAACTAGGTACCAACGCAGTTCCTATTTCTACTGACATATAGTAATGCAAGCATTACTGTGTTCCGGTTTGAAGGGTGCTGTGAGTTAGTAAAATTACTGACGAGACTTAACACGCGTATCTAAAGGTGACAAGCGCAATGTGGTGCTGTTTATACCATGTCAAAGCGCCACGTTGTTTGGGCAAACGTATCACTCAACATCAGGTGAACATCTTTCTGGTCTCTTCGATTCATCGAATAAAAGAAAAAGAGCATCACTCATAATCAGGTGAACTCATGCACTTCTCGAAAATTCAGGAAAAAAATATCATATTTTATATCATATTGCTGTTACATTAATTTTATAAATAACATATAAATATATAGGTTAGAAAGAGACAGCGTTATTCAATTTTTTTATTATTATTTTATTTATCAACGCCTGTTTACATTAATGCTATAACAAGAAAAACTTATATGATATAAAAAAATCATAATGTAACTAAGCAATTAAAGGTAAATATAACATTCGTACACAAATTTATTAACTAGCAAAACGTAGTTGACTTAAGAAATACTAATATCAACTATTCTATTTAACATAGTAACATTACTTAAAAGTAAAATGTATGAGACATTTTTATTAATTAAATAGTATCTTTATGTATATCTAAATATAACCAGCCGACTGTTTTTTTTTTAATTAATTTTGTTTTGGAATTTTTGCCACCAGCGGACATATCAATCCCATGGTACCCTTTACATCGTTCACTTATTTATAAGTAACATTAAAATAATAATTACTTAAATGTCTATATTCTCCACATACGCTAAAGACATCAGTCAGCTGAAGGAATGTGACCAGAACGAAGTCTACAGCCCATTGTTGGGACTCGTAGGCTTATCTCACGTAGTCAAGGCTATCCATCCATCAAACGTCAATTGAGAGTTGGTCCATGACATAAATTTAAAAAATCCATTATGAATATTTTTTAAAGTTTGTAACACTACTACTAACTTCAGCCGATAAACGTCCACTGCTGGGCATGAGCTTCCTCCAATAGTGGGAGATTTGGGCTGTTTTTACCACGCTGGTCTAATGCGGGTTGGTCGGTACTCAAAGCCTCGTTTGTTGATTAGAAGGATGCAACATAAGCAGTTATGGCTTGGATCCCGTGAAGTGTTGTGGGACCCTTTATACCCCCTTCTACTAATAATAAGTTAGTATAACCTATATTTGCTTCTTTTAATCAATATTTTTTATTTTTACAGAGACCAATGGTGCAGCTACCTATACTGGTAAGTAATGACTTCATATCAACCTATTTATGTTCACTGCTGGACATACTCCTCCTCAAACCCCACAGTATACTGGTGTTTTTTTTTTTTTTTTTTTTTTTTTTTTTTTTTTTTGGGGTTTTTTTCCGCGGCGTTTTGGGGGGGCGTTTTTTTGGTTATAAAATAGTTTTTTTTTTTTTTATTTTTTTAAAAAAA
>DWLS01006328.1:0-11749 GCA_018246255.1 Pachliopta kotzebuea | reverse complement strand
TATATTTCAAATGTTTGGGAAATTTGGGTCAACCTCTGCTTAAGTAGTATTATAACTTAATCGTTACAGAATATATTTATATATTTTCATATTTTTATGTACATATTTACCTTCTTTTGTATTTACGCATATAATTGTATGTACACGTATGTACCATATTATAATTTATAATTATTTTTTAAGCTTTAAATATAACTTTCACACTTCATCTACCACATCATCTTCCCTCGTTGGGTTGATTGGTGGAGAACGCCTGTTGGCATTAAATCCGCGTACTGGACCCCAATTTAAGGTGTTTCATAAAGTAAAAAAAATAAAATAAAACACAGTATATATGTAGTTCGACAGTTATGTAAAATAAAATATAAATTGAGCATTGTAACTACTTTCTTTATTTGATGATGTGACGAGGAGAAGAAGACATTCTCCTGATGGTATATGATACCATTGTCCATAATAATGCGGAGCTATTCAGTATGATGTACACTCGATCACATTGTGCTCCGTCACCTCAAGGCAGTGATTCTCAACCACTGTGCTGCAACACTTTTGTGTGCCGCGAAATTCTAAAACTGCCGCCAAATTTTAGATAATCCCTTAATAATAAATATACTGTTATTTTTATAGTACCTAACTATTTTTATATATCAATTTGTCGAACATTTTAAAATTATTATCATAAACTTTTCGGCGCAGTTCGTTGTTTCAAATTTTAAGTTTGTTTTAAGTTGTTAGTAAATAATATTTAAGCTTATTTTTTTCTTTGTATGCGGCCAAATTTTGATATTGTTAAAAGTGTGCCGCAACAAAAAAAAAAAGGTTGAGAATCACTGCCTTAAGCCATAAGATGTTGAGTCTCGTTACCTCAATCATTTCACTAGTTACAACGCTTAATCCGGAGCATAGCAAAGTTTGCACAGTACTGTTTATCGGCTGCAATAGGATCTGCGGTAGTACCTACGTAGATGGTCTCCGGCAACAGAGACCTGTCTCCAGTAAAATCCTTTATGTGCCTGCCTACACAGATCTACTTGGCTGTTATTGTGAAAAACTATTAGGTAAGACTGGATCTAATTAGAGCGTGGCCCAACTTGCCCAACCCCGCACCGGCATCACGCGGTTGCCCAATTTGTCGGTAGCCTTTGTGAATGCTGAAGTTACAATGTCCTGTCCGAAAGGCAATCGGTGCAAATTTGCTTCGATTACATATTTTTTTTTAATTTTATTAATATTATTTTTTTTATTCGATGCAATAAGGTGACGAACAAAGCATTCACCTGATGGTAAAGGATACTCTTGCCCATAACAACGTGACGCTGGTTAAGATGGTATAAACACCAAATCGCGCTCATCGCATTAAACATAGAGACTTAAGTTTCGTTACCCCAGTAATTTCACTAGCTTACCATGCCCTTCAAATCGGAATACAGGAAAGTTTTGTTCAGCACTACATTGCATCCGTCGCCTTGAGATATAAAGTGTTAAGAATCGTTAGCTCACAAATTACTATCATATAGTACCTTTCAATCCGGAACACAGTAATGTTTACACATAACTATTTGTCGGAAGAAATAGGAGCTGCAATGGTACCTATCCGTCTCCGACGAAAGAGACCTACCACCAGTATAACAGTACTATTGACTGCAGGTGCTTAATATACTTTTCTTAAGACATCTATTTAAACTCTTTCTATTTCCTTCTATCATTTCAGATCTCGCTTTCCTAGTATCATACTTTTTTAAATCATCCTATTCCATCTTCCATCTATTATATTGACTAAAATCTATATGGTGGTTACCTTTGTTGTTACTAAAACTTTTGTGAATATAGACATGAAGAAGTTTTTTATCTCTAATATAAGGTCGTATTATTCAAACTTTCGCCTATCATTACTAACTAGTTTCTCTTTTATTATGTTTCAATAAAAAGTAAATTTTATAGCAACTATAATATTATTTAGACTGAATTCAGAAAGTGGGTAAGTCTAGACGGCAGACTTATTGATTTAGGATATACAGCAGTCGGCATCGACGGTCTATAATTTCCTAACTATTCAAACAACATCTAACAGCGCTTTTCTTTATTACAACAAAATAAAAACCTAGTTTAGTATTTTTCAGAAGAAAATATTAGTTCGGAATATAGGCACTTGTCAGTTGTAAAATAATATATAGCAGTTTTTCCCAAACTTCTTGGTCCCATGTCCTACTTTTGAGTAAACAGTTTTTCGTTGTCTCCCCGGACCCTGTGATTTTTATCCAATGCCAAAACAAAAAAACAAACTACTAAATGCAATAAATTATATGAACAATTTTTTTTTAAAGTTTAATATTGCCTTCCTGAATGACGGAATTGCCCCTTATGTCAATTTTTTTTTAATTTATTTGCACGAAAACTTGGTTTACGGTTTACTTTAAAAACATAACCGATTACTTAGATCTCCAATTATGCGTAATAACTAGGAAGTTATTTCAAAGGAATTGAAAAAAATATCAGAAAGGAAACGGGCGGAAATTCTTATTAGTACTAAACTTGAGGTCGCAGGCTTAGGTAGGCATTATACCTATTTGCAAGATATTCAGACAGTTTTTAGCTTCGAATTACCAACCACCCTGTACCTTTAGGGAGTTGTTAAGAAAGATGAGGAATAATTGAACATTATTGATATTCATTAAAATTATCATTCTTCTATTTATTGCACATCTCATTCCCCTGCCACCGTAAATTAGGATCTCTGTTAGTGTTTTTATACAATCTTATATTCTGTCTATACAATTAAATATTTACATATCCTGTCTTACTTATCATACCTACAATATACATAGTTTATTCTCTTCTTCTTATAGTTATTTACAATTTGTATTAATTGTTTATTCACACTTATTCAGTGTACCTCGTGTTATACAATGTATTAATCTACTTGACATACTTATTTTTCTTGCAGACTTTACTAACTATAAATGTATAATGTTTTAGGAATCTATTTCTGTTGCCTTTACTGTTTATTATCTTGATAATATTATTATAGTTTAAAACGACACAAGCGATATCGACGACTTTAAATGAAAAAAGAATGTTTATATGCATTTCGGAGCTTGGGTTTAAACTTGCTTGCGCTGTGCTGTGAATCCCCATACTGTATTTGTTGATATTGACAGAAAGATATATAGATTAAAACAATAGTTTATAGACGAATTAATGTATAGTACAGTCTGAAAAATTCTGCTAATGTGTGTTGTATTAACTTATCAGTAACTGTAATTTTTGTTTCGTATTTTCAGTTTAAATAAAGTACGAACACTCGGCGACTTCGCGAGCTGCCGGCGGCTGCGCGAGTTGTATGTGCGCAAGAACGAGATCCGCGACCTGGCGGAGATCCGTCACTTGAGGCACCTGCCCGACCTCACAAGTCTCTGGCTGGACGAGAACCCCTGCACTCAGCATCCAGAGTGAGCTCAAAGTTTTTTATTTTACACTTCTTTACTTCACCAATATTCACTCACCTGTCGCGATCTGGAGGTCACAGGAAACCGCTGGATGATGACAGCGCAGGACTGATTGCTGTGGAGATCTTTGGGGGAAGCCGATGTTGGGGCATCTATCGGCTGATGAACGAATGAATATATGAACATTTTTCACTCGTTTTTACCACAATGATGTTGAAAATTTATGTTAAACGAAAACAAATTTTGCATTCCATTATTCTTCAGGAGGCGTCTAATGGATAATGATATGAATTATTCTCAGTCCTCTTACCGTAATAGGAAGGTTTGACCTTCAGAAATCAACACATTGACTTGTTTGGAATGTTCCGCACATTTAACCAAACAACTTTTAACGATACGTATTTTTACATTTATTCAATACTACCATCAATTTCTTATAATGATGAATACATTTTAATACAAATAAAATGCTTTTAAAACTCATGCGTTAATATTTTCAGATACAGAATGACAGTGCTCAGAAATCTACCTAATCTAGAGAAACTAGACAACATAACAGTCCAACCTGAAGAGGTAAGACCGTGTTCTGTGCTTAAATTATTTTTTTAAGGTTTATAGCTACGCGATTTGATACATGGCTTAAAGCACGTGTAATAGTTATTACTAACTGCACATAGATTGAAAAATTCATTGGTGCAGGCCGGATTCGAACCCGGTACCCTCGCCGTGGAAGGCTGGCGTTCAAACTATTAAACTATCACGACTGTGCTTAAATATTGAACATAACAGAAACCCAGCCCTTATATTTTGTCTGTAATTGACTGCGGAAACAGCATTGCTGTTATTTACAATATGTGGGTTCAGCTAGACAGACTGGTTAAGAAAAGTCTTGAAAAACCGATTTGAACCTACCATCTCTATTTCCCAGATCCTTCATTCATATTAAATAATTAGAAATATACATAGAATATTTATTTTTACAGGTACAAGAAGCCAAACGACGTGGTACCCTCATACCTGATTCAGACGACGAGGGCTATCCACAGCAGGTAAAAACATAAACTAACTAGATATTATTATAGTATATTTGAATTTAAAGTAGAACTTACTTGTTAACTTAAACAGTTTCCTGCAAAGAGACCTGTTCCTTTCTCACACCCCTATAAATCATATTAATCAATTCGTTTTTCTAAATTTCAGCAGGAGACATATGGACAGTACAGAAGACAAAGATCTAGCGAATCAAGTCCGGAGAGAGATCAAGAACCATACTATGGTAGATCGGTCCAGAGGCATGAACAAGTAATTACTTCATATTCCTAAAGAGATCTTAATATATTGATAATGGAAAACTTGAATGCTTCATATTTTCATTGAAAACTTTATTCTATTTTCATCCATATAATAAAATATAAATGTGAATATTTTTTTAATTATTCATAAGTAATGAGCGAATGAATGAATGATTTTTAAACATATTATATGTTAGTGTAGTATACTTAGGTGTATTGTAGTATTACATGAACAAGTTTTGTTTTTTTTTCAATGTGTTCACAAGGAATTTTTGTTTTCTATTAGAACTTACCAATCTGTTTTATGATAGTAAAATTAAACATTTTACTCATAGTAATGTTTCTGTTATGGTTGTAGTTAAGGACTACCACAGTTACTACATCAGTAGTATGAAAACATTACCAACTCTCCGTTTTGCTGAATACTGTAACTAATTAAATTACTGCAATAAGAGATATTATTTTATGTAAGGCACTTTGATGCTGTGTACACATCCTTGCTTTTTATGTTTAGATTTTTTTGTATTAAGTGAGCTTATCTTGTTGCTTCATTTATGGGAAAAAAATTGGACGGTTTTGGTACCCCTTCCATACATCTATATACTATTGTTTAATCCTGTACTATATTCGATATAAATAATATATCTCTATGATCTTGTGTAAATGTTCTGAAAAAGAGGTCTGTCTGCTAAAGGTGATGATTTATATTATGTCTCAAGCTAATGTTTAAACATAATATTATTTACTCTCTCTCTCTATTTCAAAGAAATCGGTGTGCCAGAAAGAGAAAAGCAGAAATGGAATCAATCTATTTAAACAAAAGGTTTAAGTTTATTTAATCTGCGATTGTTGCATGTATTGTGAGATATACATGAATGTGCTGTGTATATTTTTTAGTCAGTTTTTTTGAGCATTATTTACTGCCATTTTAAATTATGTATCTGTGGTAGATTTCATCTTTTATCATTTTATGGCGAACATTCAAATGATTTAAGTATTACCTGTATTTTTATTTATATATTTATAATTGTGTGCTCTAACTTTTTTCCTAAGCATACATCTAGTAACTTGTTTATATTATCATTGATATGGCGTAAATACATAACATATAAATATGTGTGTATAAATATTAAACAGCGTTTGTTTTTTGGCGATAACAAAAGTCTTATGGTGTTTTAAATAACATTGATGTGTTTGCTTGTGTTAAAACTTTTATATGTTAAAATGTATTAGTGTTAACGTTTCGGCGCTGTTAGTAACATGCCTATTAACAACTAACCTGGGGCACAGGGCAGCGACAGCTCCACCGAGGGAAACCCCGAGCCGGCGTCGGAGCCTCCGCGCTCAGAAAAACACCAGGTTAGTTATATTCATCTACACTAATTTCTGAACGATATAATTATAATGGAGTAATTGTTACAACAAAATGACATTCATTATAAGAATATCAACTTGTCGTTGCTGCATGAAACGGAAAATAGTTTGAAATAAAAGCGAGGAATAACTCACGTATAACCGTATTATTTATTAGTATCCAATCAAATATTCTATTATATATCTCATTTACTCACTTCTTGATAGAATATTACACATTATGTTACACACAATAATTCAATCATTCCTTCGCTTACTCATTTGTTCATTCATTTACCAACTTGTTCATTATTTTATCACACCAACAAGCTATTTTGAACTTAGGTATGTTCAAAAAGATGTAATTAATACATAAACAGACTGATTTAAGTCGAAAATATGAAACCCTTCTATGCTTTCGTTTTATGTAAAAAAAAATGCTTTCACAGCAGTGCCCTCTTTCCCCGACCCAACGCGTTGCATCGCCGGAACCGGACGAACGGTATGAGCACCCCGCTATGACCAGTTCACACTATGAAGTGAGTAATTACACCATTTTCATTTAATAGTTTAGTTTAGTTTCTCATGTGTCTCGTTATCATTGACAACCGGTTAGATCACACCTAAGCACCTACTTCTGATACCAAACAACAACATTTGCACCCTTCTGTTTGTCAAGCATTGTAGCTGTTGAAATTACTAGAGCAACAAATCTTTACGTCTTAATTCCCAATGTGACGAACCTAATGCGTTACAATGACTAACGTAACATTATACTGAATGAGACATATCACTTACAGTTAGGTGAACTCCCTGCTTATCTAAAATAAGAAAAACCTGCTTACATAAAAAATGGTGCTCTTTTCCTTGACTATTTCTGGCCGGCTAAATTATTAGGTCAACAGCATACTAAAATTTGCTAATGAACCCATTCTTATAAGTACTTGTTAACATTTAACTTTAAAGTTAAAAAATTCTGCTGATTATTTTGTCATTTATTGTATATGTTATAAACATGGATAGATCACATACGACGTACTTTACGTAAAAGAGCATATTTTATTTTTAAACCGCTAAGATGCTTTATTGTTGTATATTGTGGTAGTATTACAAACTTGAAGTACAGTTCTACACAGATAGAACAAGCACTTAGTTTTTATACTAGAATCATTTGGCACATTAATGTCGTTTAAAATCATCGCAGAGATCAGAGCTACTTCAGTTATCATTTACCATACATTATAAAAGGCTTTGTATTGCAGACACGCACCCGCCCCCGATCGCCCGACGTCGCTTCATTGAGACATTCAGTGTCCGCACAAAATGTAAAGGTAACGAACTCACACGCACCCACCCATACACACACGCACGCACTCATACACATATATAAACTCATGTACTTTCATGTCACTAAAAATAGTCGTTGTAATGTGACTGTTAATTACTAATATGTAGCATAAAATACTACTATGTTTTTGTTACTTATCATATGAAATTCTGGACAGGCATCAGTTATAACAAATTTTTATATGGTAGGTATATAAGAAGTTTGAAAATATGTTTATATTACAGGATTACTCATACGCACCTAATGGAGATTGGAGGCATTGTAGTGGCACAGTTTCATCTGCAGACAGGTAAAAAATTCACACGTGTTAATATTCCTGAATCTGCTGTGTTATCAGGAGACCGGCCTAGTGCCATCTTCTGTATTCCCTTGGTTGTCGTAAGAGGCGACTAATGGATAAAGTTGTCGGAAAGGTTTGCAATGTATCACTTAATAAGATTTCGCTGCCAAGTTGTACTTTTTAACTGAAGGTTCTCTTAAATGTTGTTATTGAATCTTTAATAACTATTTATAAATATAAGATATTCATATTGACAAAAAATATCTATATTGAATTGGATTAGGCAACACTAAGCTTGGCTAATGAATTTAGGTGCCATTATTAGCCAATTTAGCTTCGTGTCTATGATATTATAATTGACTGACAACAGAATTGAATGCAATTAATCTTGATAATTGTTCATATATTCTTTGATGTGAAAAATAATGTTTCGGTTCTTTAAGGTCGGAAGTGTATCAAGCGCGTGAGTGGGAGCGCGACAGGGAAACTGAAAGAGAGAGAAGAGATAGAGAATACAGGTCGGCTGTGATGGCGGAGCACCGCGGCTTCACAAGGCGACCCGTTACCAGAGTGAGTATTATTATTATATTTTGACAACGAAGTAAAGGTGAAAAGATTTTGAGAAACACCCTGTCTTGATAGAATTGCCTACCTTCAGTCTGGAAAAGACATAACGATACACTTGTATAAATTTGAATGAAGTAGATGGTAAGTTTTCACTACGATTTATCATACGCATATCACAATCATAAACGCGTTGCTTAATGATCATATATCGTCTTTTTTAACATCTCTATTTATTTATTTCAGAACTCGAACCTACTATCCGCAGTGCTCTGTCTTGTCAAAGAACTCGACTATCCGAGCCTCGAGGTGGCTGAAATGGCGGTCAGGTATAAAAATTTATATTCTGAATTAAAAAGAAAACACGGGCGATCACTGTAAATAATCCTCATACGTGCAAAACAAAATCTTTGATTATTATTATTTTATTTTAGATGTCGTATGGATGAGCTGGCAAACAGTCAGTGACCAAGCGCTGACGCCGAATGCCAACCACGGAAGGACGCGTGATATTCGACCTTATATGTAATAAACATAAGGCCAAAGACATGAAGAAAACACGTGAACGCGCGCATTTTAGACTATTCGATGGACTAACACACAGTAGCAACGATTATGTTAGAGCAAACATTTGTTATGTCGCGATCGGAACAAATTTTTGTTTTTCGTCTATTATTGTCCTTAGAGTAATACGGACAGGGCTTCTAAACATTTCGTTTAACTAAAGTATGATAATGAGAAGTAAAATAAAAAGGACTTCATAAACATAGCTTTAATAACATTTCTAGCGTGTATTGGTAATATGAAGAAATATGCAACATAGTAAATGCTTTTTAAATTATTTCTTGTGACTAAAATAAACTACGCAATTAACAGTGTTTTTACTAACTTAATAACGACTCGAAAGTTTGGGAGCTCTGTTTAAAATCTCAAGTAAAAGAAAATTATAAATATGGTAACTCTTAAATATAACAAACTCGTAACACTTACGCTTAATTTTAATCGTTACACGATATATGTGCAATCGGTAATTATCATTGTGGTAATTGTCTTATGTTTGTATTTATAATATAATGCTTTAATGTTTTGTTGCGGAGATTTGAGAGTAGAACTAAATTACCGTATTATTTAAAAAAATAATTTATGAAACAAACTAAGAAATTTAAAAAAAGTCCGCAAAACAATCTCAAGTTTTCAAATCTTAGCCTATTATATTTATATTGAATAAATAATTGATAACCCTTTCAACAAAATGGGAGACTGTATGAAGAAATAATTTTACTGATTTCTAAATTACAATTAGAAAATTACTTCCAGTCCCTTTTAAATAAATTACATAGAAATGTAAGTAAAATTAACAGATGGGGTAATTATGTATAACACAACACCAGTCAAGTCCGTATTGGTGGTAATTTAGCACAGCAAATAGTATTTAATGTTATAATTTATATTTACTTTTTTAATACTAAAATTTATATTGCTGCGAAAATACTATTTTACGATAAAAAAGGCGCTACTGAACAATATTTTTTTTTATCATAAAACTGCTTTCTTTCATAATAATCTTACCGAACTCTGTATCCGTTTTACTGCAGTCTTTCTTCAGACTACTATCATCTACCGTCTGCGACGAGTAGTCAAGTACAAGAAGGTCTAATTTTATTATAAAATATATATGTAATATATGTTTTTTTGTAAACTCTTTATCGTTTTTGACTTGAGTTTTTTAATTTTTAAGAGATCGTTGTATTTATTATTATTGCTTCTTATATATTATATTTTTTCTTAGCTTATTGCAAAAGACGAGTTCTTAATTAATATTTTGAATTACTGAATCGAAATATTTTTTTCGATGTTTATATATTTTTGTGTTAAAAAAGTTTTATACGTTTTCTATGTTTATGTACGTTATGAATATATCATCGGAAGAATTGAAATTAAAAATACAACAAATTAAAGAATTTTACCTCATCATCTTAAACGAACGAATGTTGACGGCAGGACATAGGTTCTCTTGTAATGTATCCAAAAAAGCTATATCATTTACCAATAAGATATAATTTCGAAATTTACATTTTAAACTTTACAAACAGAATGTTAATATTTTATGCAATTTCTTGCTACTAATATATTTACTACGAAATTAATGTTTTCCGTGGCTCTATTAAATACATCATATTGTATGTTATAAGAAAAGAATTTGTATGAAAAAGATGTCATCAACAAAATCTTCCAATGTTTCGTTTTAGTTTTTGTTAAACAAAATATTTCAAGTTATAAAATTTTTATTTTAAATTTCACAAATATTCTTTGTACGGATAATTTATTTTCAGTTTCGTTTTAATTAGTTGTCAACATTTTATTTTTTATCTTTTTTCGCATTTAGTAATTTGTGGCGTTTTATCTAAATTACCATACAAGATATTTAAAACGTGACTAACAATTATAACACGTTAAAATATCAGAAATAATACAGAATCAATTTAAAAAATCGTTACTGATATTAATCCAAATTTTTTATTTATACTTAACCATGTCCATAATGTTGGCACCAAAAAATGCTAAATATCTAAATGTGAGAATTCTCTCTTCCTAAAGCCAGAATGGCAAATAGGACTATCATTGGCTTATAATAAGCAGTCTTCTCGAAAGAACACGTGGTTGGGTAACAGCGGCAAATATCAATATGTACCTTTATAGTCTTCAAGAGCTATAATAATTTGCTCTGCATTAATATATATCTATATGTATAAAAATCGTACCTGTTTGTTAATTTCGCAGTCAGCCAAGTGATCGCTACGAAATCTAATGATTGTCGGTGAAGATACACCAGAAGCTATGTACTGTTGTTTTGTGTAATGTTAGCAACTTAATATAATTTACAAACACATATTGTTTCATTATTATTACAAGTCCTATAACTCTGATAGCCTAAGCCATGACAGCTCGTGCCTGAAACGTCTTGAAGAGGAAAGGGATCGATCTCCGAAAAGGAAATATTCCGTGAACATCAGTTTACATCGTTATGTGACATTCATCAACCTGGATTTATCTAGAGTATTTGATTAATGGCTATGTCTATCTTTTTATAAGTAAAGGAATTTCAGTTGTCCAACTTAAGACCTTCGTGTTTCAAAATCAAGCGATTAAACGCGTCAATTATTAACATCCGCTGCTGCACATAGGCTTTACAAATACAAAGTATCTTCTATTCTAAAATATCACTCATGTGAGTGGTCAAAATTTTATTGTAATAAAACAAAGGGAATTGAATATGCTCCTCCTATTGTAATGAATGACTTGATTGGTTTAAAATATTGCCTCTTACATACAGAACCAAAACTTTAGTATGTTTGAATTTACGATGTTTTATTTATATTACTACTGCATTATTATTATTTTTCGGTTTATGGCTTCTACTGCTCTTCGCAATAATTTCGCCAATGTCTAGTGATGGTGAGAATAC
>DWLS01006327.1:0-11751 GCA_018246255.1 Pachliopta kotzebuea | reverse complement strand
GTAGGACAGAATCCCGTGCCGTCGCGCCACCCAGCGGCCGAGTAGAGGCCGCACCGCATCCACTACAGTCCGTCCCGGTCCCGGCATCGCGAGACTATCCGCTCATAAGGCGACTAGTCTGCGGCCCTCAAGCCTCCGAACGCACCTCACTTCCTCCGGCGAAGCGCCCACCGATCCAGACGCCCGGCGCTCCCGCCCGGTGGCCCCTGCCACTCCCTCCTCAGACGATGTTTGTGAATTAGGTTTTTCCATGTCTGTTCCCACGAAAAGCAAGGGAAATAAAAGCTGCATCCCCGGCAGAGCCCCGCATGCCAAGGCGCCCCTAGGTCATCAGCAACAGAGACCTACCACTAGGAAACTGAGACTTATATATTGGCAGTGGAAATACGATGTTATAGCGAAGATTATGTACATCCCCGTCTTGTTCATTAAAAACAAACTCCTATCAGGACAACCCCTATTTGAATGGTTCATGTTAATGATAATTTTCATTATGATAGTTTGAATTTAATATAACATATATGATAAAATCATTCATACACTTTTAAATATACATAATAAACATTGGGGAAGGCATATTTAAAATGCCGATGATTATGATGATGATGATGAGGTTACTTATTTACAACAACGCAACTTAACTAATATAACAGGATTCATTTATCCGGCAGTGAAGATATATTTAAAAAAAACAAATGTATATTACAAAAATTATAATCTGTTATATCTATCTATATGTTCTTTATACATGTAACAAAATATATTTATATATGTATTATAAATGTTTGTTTGTCCAGTTGTAAGGTACGCTCGGTATCCAATGTGATCCTGTATAAATATCGAAATTTCAATTTCACTGTAACGCAATAAATTTAACGTAAGTTTGTATATATGTATACATGTTAATTGTAAACATAGTTTTGTATGTTGGTTTAGTGCAATTTGTAATTTAGCGGCAGGCCAAAGTGTTAAATTATTCGGTTAAATTTAGCTAAAAGACTGACCTGCATATCTTAATAGAAGTATTTCAGTGTTGCCAACTCCAATAGGATTACGTACATTCATTCAATGCACTGCCATTGTGTTGTGTAAAGTGATTTTAAGTGTCCGATTTGATTATAACTTAAGTGTAATGTTTTCACTTTAAAATAAGTGATAATTTGTTGTGGGTGTAAGTGATTTTTTTCCCCACACTGTCTTCCCCTTATGTTGATATTTGATTAATTATAAATAATATTTTTCAAATCGGAACTATTTATATTTTGGCATACAAAAGTAAATCAAGTAGTTAAATTGTCAATCATTCCTTTTTTTGATTTAAAACATTTTTATTTAATAACCGAATAAACACAAAAGTGAGATAGTAAGCAAATTAACAGGTTCACATTTATCAACGATGGCTATTAGTTAAATAAAAGGCTTTTAATTTTTTTTATTTCAAATGTGAAATTATTAAAAAATTAGTAACAAATGTTGCTACCGGCAAAACTATATCTGTGGTGTAGGATAGTATAGTTAAAAATTAAGTTTATTGTTATGTAATTATTTGATAATACGGCGGGAGAAATACGCGGTGCAATTCCAGTCCTCACGTATTAAATCGTGAACATGTATTTTAAATGTAATGCGTTCACTGTTTAAGTTAATAGGCCGTGGGTTCCAAAAAGGGGTCACAAAAGATGAGTCAACGCTAACATCATCAGAGGATATATCTAATTCAACATCTCACTTCGCCGCGTATTGATCTCAGCCTTTCGTTTTCCAAATGTTATTCGTTACCCATCATTTCTATTGCATATCGTTTATAATTGCGGTTGGCGTACGATTTTCACTCTTTTTTTTTAATTAACCCTATATATAAGTTGATAATTATGATCACAATAAGTTTTAATATAAAGTACAAAATAAAGTCCTGCACAGAATTACAATTGTTTTCTTTATATATCAACGTTACTTTTGCAGTAAACAAATGAAATATATTACCATAACTAGCAAAGCGGTTTTATGGGGAAGGTATTAAGACATAAGCTTCACCTGTACAAGGTGTGGGTGAGCTCGAATTGTCGACTATAGAGGAATACTTCAAAAAAGCATCCTCTCATCACAACCTTATGGTGACAGATTCTATCACTCACTGTCTTAAGGGTATTCCTCACACCACGAACACGCACAACACTGCTGATACCATCAACACGCAAGACACTAACAGAACTTCCTCCTCCGATATTATCAACACACTCCTCATCTCAACATCATGCCTCAGCTACACAAGGTAAGCTTCCGACACAGGCGAAAGTAGTCGGATAACGTACTCGAGTCCCTCTTCGACGACCGAGTAGACTCGCTAGTTTACATATACATAACCAATACACATGTAAATGAAAATCCGTCGCCGTACAACTACACTTATATAAGCAACACTAGGTGAGGTTTAGGTTCCGCAGGCGGCGAGTCGGAGTGCGCAGGAGACGGTATCAACGCCTCCTCTTACAGACCCTGTAACCTGAAGCGGGCCAGGTTAGGCACCTGGCCCCGCCAACGCTTCGACGTCGTTGGGACTTCTCTAATAACCAGAGAAGTCCCCATTTAGAGGGAGAAGTCCGGTCTCTGCTGGGACCGGCCGGTCGTTGTGATACCCTGTCGCTGACAGATCCGGAGCATCCCATTCATAACGGATGTCTTTCGCGGTAGGTTTAGTGGGTAGGGGCCTCCCAGGCCGAGTCCCACACACCCCTCCGGACCCACCCACGACACCGACGTAGCGTCCGTAAAAGGATTCCCCCGCGTGAAAAAAAAAAAAGGTTAGATTTAGGTTAATAGGCCGTGGTCCGCGTATCCAGTATCATATGAGCTGTATACGTCACAGAAGACGGATCAGATTTAACATCATCAGATTATATGAACATATATATGGGCAATCGTGTCACTTACTATTAAGTAAGCATTAAGACCGATTCATTAAAAAATTACACATTAAAATAATAATAACTTTCATTATTAACTAAAATAAAACATGGTTAGACGGTAAATAAAATTTAATATCAAATTTGTTAATAAACATTAAAACGTATATTTTCTAATCTATTGTATGATTTAAAAGAAAATTTACACTACCGTATTGAAGTATAGAAAGGTTGTACTTAATTATATAATTGGCGTTAGTATATTATTTTATTGGCTAAATTCGCACTTAAAATTTAGGTTTTACATTAATAACATCTTAATGAAATAATTAAACGCATTTATGAAACAGTTAAATAATATCAAAACTTTAATAATAATTCATACAAAAGTAAACATTATCAACAAAAGAATATCATTGTCATACATAATATATATTTTTTGTATGTAAACAGTTAAATAAATTTTAAAATATATAAAAACAATGATAACAGTTCATAGGTAATAGGCGGTGGGCCTCGTGGTCAGGGTATCCAGCATCAGATCAGCTGTGTACTTCGGATAAGATGGGTCAGCACTATCATCAGAGAACAGTTGATTTAATGGCCGTGTAACTGCTTTGATATGGAGGTCCATAGTTCGATTCCGTATATGAGGTGGTAATAAATTATTGTTTAAAGGGAATGTTTCTATATTGACGGACTTATTGACACTTGTATGAAATTAATGTCAAATTTCGATTAGTGATTATATCTGTGTGTTGTTCGTGTGTCCGCGGACGCGCTGTATCTCGTCCTTGATCGCTGAGATGAGCGGCAGCGCGGGATCGTCCGGCGGCAACCGGCCCTCCGCCAGGATCAGCGCTGGCTGCACCGTAGGCGCTGGTGGTGGCGGAGCCCTGCTCGATACCGGCTGCGCTCAAAGTAACGGGTAAGTCATTTGTAAGGCTATAACAATGAGGTGCTAGTTCAGATGATATGTACTGCATCTGCTATCGGTGGAGTGGACCTGTCGCTCACGGGTGACAGGTCCTGGACGGCAGTGGCCTCCTTCTGCGAGACAGTCATGTCCCAGAAGGAGGCCGACGAGCGGGCTAGGGAGGATAGCCCAAGGGCTTCCTCCCTCCGCAGGAGGCGGTATCAACGCCTCCTCTTGCTGCCTCCGTAACCCGAAGCTGGCCAGGTTGGGCACCTGGCCCCGCCAACGCTTCGTCGTCGGGACTTCTCTATTAGCCGGAGAAGTCCCCCTTTAGAGGGAGAAGTCCGGTCTCTGCCGGGACCGGCCGATGGCTTTCGCAGTAGGATGATATATACTGCACTACAACGTGTCTGATGGGTAGCATATAGGTATCACTGAAGACCATACAAGGATTGAGACCATTTATTAAAGTCGTGATAGCTTAGTGGTTTGAACGTCAGCCTTCCACTTCGAAGGTGCCGGGTTCGAATCAGGCCTGCACCGATGAATTTTTAAATTAATGTTCAGTTAGTATAATAACTAATACGTACTTTAAGACATGTATCAAATCGCGTGGATATAAACCATTAAAAAAAATAATTTAGCAAGTAGTTTTAAAAACCGAGTGATTAGATGTGGTAGGTAGGGTTATCAAACTGGTACTAGGTTTCCGTTGCAGGAGACTGTATAGGTACTCACCGCAGCTCCTATTGCAGTCGATAGACAGTACTGTACTCCGGTTTAGAGGAAATTGTAAACTAGTGAAGTAACTGGTGTAAGAAGACAAGATATCATTTGTTATACCGATAAATTGTTAGTTGGCGGATATCTTCTGTTTAAGGAAGAATCGTCAAAAAATATATATTCTTAATATCATCATCATCAAATGACCAGTCTGATGATACACATATAATTTCCCTTCGATCTTCACGAGGAGATCAGAATGTTCATAAGTACCTGCGGCGGGTTCGGGCCCCAGGCTCGAGCTGGCGCGGCGCGGGGCTCAACGGCGCGACAGTACGATGTGCGAGGGCGGGAGACCTCCGCCTTGCCGGACTCCAGCACATTGTGATCATCGCTGCATTTAAAAAATTAAAATAAAAAATTAATGCAGTGATCTTCGTTTCTTCCGCAAACCTATTTGATGAATAGCATTGTGTAATTTCACTCTAGTGCGTTGCGTGGGTCCTAAAGATCTATGAAACGGACATACCTCCCCCTTGTACTACGTCTATGCCTTTTTTTATTTGATTATATATAGTCGGAGACCTTTTTTGCTCATAAAATATTTATTTGTTTTTATAATTTTGATCAACTATAAATAACTAGCCGATAAATGTACATTGTTACTTGCTAATTATTTTCATTTCTTTTAACAGTATCCTGTGTAATCTTTTCCATAAATTTTAAAAGTACTTCTTTATTATGCGTCATTATTATTTCGCATAGATTTTCTTTACTTATCTTCTTGTCCATTCTCATCTCTATATCTATCCTATCCCTTGAATACTTTGGAAAATCTATAAGAAGGTGCATAATACTTTCTTCAACGTTAGGATCACAAGACGGTACGTCTTTGCGTTTAAATTTGTATAGATAACGTCTATGCTTAAATACATATTCAGTAGGGTCAAAATAGTCGCTATGTGATTACAATTATAAGTTTGGTTCATATTTGTCATCCGTTCTAGGCTCTCTTAGATGAAGAGGATTCCCCAAAAATCGCATGCAAAGGCATTTTTAGTCGCGTTTAACGTTTGGATGGTTTACCTGCCTGTCCTTTAATAATATGATTAATGACTTTTTTGTACAGTGTGGGTGTGGGTGTGGGTGTAGGTGTCGCTTACCCTCGCCCCCCGGCGGCGGAGCGCCTCCGCGGGGACCCCGGCAGTCTCACGTTGTCGTTACGCGCCTGCGTCACGTGGCCAGCCTCTGTTAAAACCAAAGCCGTGGCTATAATTGGAATCTCGTTATTGATCTGGAATAGCGTTTCGCAAGCTTCATCAATCAGCTACCCCACAAGGAGGCAATCTGATTGTTTTTTATATTTCTTAAAATAATTTCATCATTATCATGCTTTCCTAATCCACCGCTAGACATTGGCCTTCCACAATTTCTTCCCCGAAACGCGATCCTCTGCTTTTCGCATCCACCCACTCACACCACAAAATAATTTATAGCATTATTCCGTTTTCTTTTTATTAGTTACGGGTCAATGCTTGACCACGATCCCACCTGGTATTAAGTAATGATGTGGTCTATGATGGTAAAGCGCATTAACCTAGCAAATGCCCATTCACTCTTTTCTTGAAGACTGACGCCGGCAAGTTGTTCCACTTCTTTGTTGTTCTTAAGTTTTGGGAGGAATTGGATGAAAATGATTAGATCCGGGGATGACATAGAAAAATCTTTACTCAAAAGTGGGAGATGGATTATAGACCCCCTTGCTGTCGCCGATCTGTGATCACTTTCCTTTTCGTTATTCTTTAATATACTAAAATATCGCTTCTCATATTAAGCCTATAAAATCTATCCTACCGGTTTTCTTCTCTTCTGTTCTGGATTCCTTGTCGAAGGTGTAGGTGTCGTGTGAGGCGTGGGAGGCGCTTGAAGCGCTACCGAACAGCGTAAAGGCGTCGTCTACTAGCTCATTGAAGCGCTGCCTCATGCGCGATGGTCCAGTCTCCTGTACTTGTGATTTCACTGGACTCTTCGACTTTGACGCTGTAATATTTAAACGTAGTTATTTTTATTGGCTATTGCCTCTTCATATATGTGTGATACGAAAGACCAGGATGTCAGATATTGGTTCGGATCAGACTTTACGAAAACTTAGCATTAACCCATTAGCCAGACCTGCAAACTAATATCACAGTAATGTTTTCACATTGCTGTTTGGAGTCAGATATTGGATTTTTTTTTTTCGGGTGATGTCGATGCTTTCGGCCACTATTATGGCCGTGAAAGCTTCATCGGACCCTGCGCTCGCGGATCCGGACTCCGCAAGCTAGAAAGTATATACATATATAAATTATATACAATAAGGGAGAGGAGAGAGACGAGGGAAGAGGATTTGGGGAAGGAGGAAGAGATTGGAAGAAAAAGGGGGAGATGATAAAATAGATACTTATATATAGAGATTTTGGACTGGTTACGAATATATAACTAATTGATAAAGTCGCAATTAAAAAAAAAATCTTACCACTCTTAATACGTTGACAATGTAGATCCCAAACCAAAGGTCCAATAACACCAGGGTCCTTATCGATGCTGCCCAGTCTCACCAGTTGGGACGGCATCTGACGGCGCTGCGTGACTTCCCTCTCCTGGACTTTAGGCGGAGCCGCTTTGGGTGAAGCGGGCGGGGTGTCGATGTCTAGATGACGAACCGACACCGGTTCTAATATCCGCGAAAGCGGTTCCACTGTGTTGCCCCTGATAAAAACATTACTCGTATATTTACACTACATGTGAAATATGAAGAGATGAGCAAAGCTTTGACTTGGTAGTAAGTGATACGCTTGCGTATAACAACGTGACACTGATTAAAATGGTACACGCAGCAACACTTTGCGCTCGTCGCCTTGACAATTAAGATGTTAAGTCTCGTTACCCCAGTAATTTCACTAGCACATAGAACTTTTCAAATTGGAACACAGTAATATTTATACACTACTCTTTGCTACTTAGACCTTCTCCGGTAACAGAGACCCACCATATTATGATTTATAATAAAATTGTAATTATTTAAAAGGTTGAATTATAAACAAAAAATAACTTGATTTTAATATCAATATTACTGGTACAAATTAATTGCTTATTTAAGACCCTTAAATAGTAATGTGCAAAGATTACTGTATTCCGGTTTAGATGGTGAGGTCACTTAACACGATGTTGCCTGAAGACGGGTATAATGTAACGTATGTTATCATCTCTCTCATCATATCATCACCTTGGTATGGGAGAGGGTATCGCTTACCATTAGGTCAACCGTAATATAATAATCCTTATTGTATTACCTTGGGAATGCTGCCAGTGAGGGCATGGACAAGTAGGATGTGGGCGTGTGCGGTGCAGAGGGTACTGAGGGTGCGCTGTCTGAGCTGTCCAGCCCCGCCGACACCAGCAGACTGTCCGTTGTACCCACAGCAGCTGCAACCGATAATATATATATAAGATGTTGGTTCATTATTATAGTAGAAATAGTGCTTTTTTGATCTCGTGTGTATCAAAATGCTAACAGAACGTACACTTCGAAACCATAGAGCCGGCAACAGGATAGTGTCGGACTCCAACCGAGTAAAAATTTTCACACGGTATTCCAGTTACATCCGACAGTATGTACGAGGGTCACGGGATAACATCGAACAGTTCTTCCATACGAAATAGTGCTGTTTTAGCTATAGCTGGGCTGGTTCGGTTGACTTTACATAGTAACCAACCACTTGGCTTGTGACAGTGGTTCTTGGTTTTATTTTAGGATCATATATTGTTTTGGCGATGGTCGCGAGAATTCGCTGGATGCAGATAGGGCAAAATCGATCGGAGTGGAAAACTTCGGGGATGGGACCTATGTCCAGCTGTGGGTGTTTATCGGATGACGATGATGATGATGAAGTTTGATTGTTGATTTAAACATGCCCTCCAAACTATTTTTTTTTGATGAAGTTGATGCTTTCGGCCACTATTATGGCCGCGAAAGATTCGGACTCCGCGAGCTGAATAGTGTATATATATATAAGTTATATAGTATAAGGGAGAGGAAAGAGACGAGGGAACACGATTTGGGGAAGGAGGGAGAGGTGGGAAGAAAAAGGGGGAGATGATACAATAGATACTAGATACTTATATATATACCTCCAAACTAGACATATAACCTAACATATAGGAACTATTGGCCTTTTTTAATACCTCCTCCCATTCCTATTATATAAGTACATCATTTAATTTTCTTTTTCTTTTGGTCATGTGTTTGTTTTAATTTTAAATAATATTATTATAAATAAAAGGTTATGCATGTACTCGCCGTTGAGTATAAACTCAATCCTATTAATATACCCACTGCTGAGACTTGGGCTTTCTCACATCAGGAAAGAGTTCGGACTCTACCCACATGTTTCGTATGTGACGTATACAGCTCGTCTGATGCTGGGCTCTCGGACCACGGGACTCATGGCCTCTAAGCCTAATCTAAAATAGGCACTGCACAACGCTGCCTTGCTTCTTTACGGGGAACTCAAGCTCTGTGGGAATCGAACCCGTGTCATGCACGCGTACGTTGCCCTAATAAACCGATTACAATTCAAACACTTACAAAAAGTAGATCCTGTGATCTTGATCCTAATAATAGTATAAAATAAGTTGACTTAATACCTTTTTTTTCGAGGGAGAAATCTTTAAAAAGATACCCTGCCTTCTGAGGGGAAGTCAAGGTTATGTGGAGATTTATACCCAATGAGGGAATCTCACGGTGCTCAGCGTTTGGAAAGGATACGGGATCTCCGTTCGGAACACAATCGCAGTTGACTTAATATCTAGCAAATTCAATATTGTTTGTTTTTTAAAATAAAATTATTGATATTCAGACCTCGCTTTTTGTGCGTCATCTTGAGAGCATGCGACTTCTTGCGGCGACGGCGAATTGCAGCGGCCACCTCCGACACACCGGACGATGTCGTCGATGAACTGCCACATACAAGCGTTATTTCTTTTTAAAAGAAAAAGTGGTGATCACTAGACAGTCGCAACAGCCGAGGACTGGATCTATCTCACACTTGAAAACTCTTGACTCTCTTGGTTAACGGTAGGGTTATTAGCTACTATTTTCATATCAATCTGACACCAAAACAATATTGCTGTGATCCGGTCGAAAACAAACAGATTTTATTTTCGAATGATGTTTTTGCCCTCGGCCACTATTATGACCGCTAGGTCTTCATCGATCTCAGAACTCGCGGATCCGGACTCTGCAAGCTGAATAATATTAATAAAAAAATATAAAGGAGAAAGCCGTGGGAAAAGATTAGGAGATGGTCGAAGAAATGGACAGAGATATAAATGGGAAGAGAGAAGGGAAGAGGTAATTGAATACATATATATGTAAACTGTACCTTAACCATTAGGTTAACGGAATTATCCGTACTTTCGATATATAGAAAGGAGAATCTTACACAAGCGAGATTTTTTACTTTTTTTTAAATACTTTGTTGTAAGACCTTTAATAAAAGGCAGCTCAATGCCAGCAGGCATTCTTTACCAACCAACTTTTGGAGAGGTGAGATGTTGTGTGAGGAAATAATAATACAAATCATACTACTTTCTTTATCATCGGCTTTACTTTTACTTAACGATGGTACAGATGCAAACGCAAAATTAATAGTTTTTTTTTAATCTTTTCTGTTGTTTATGGATGAGATGGCAGTGAGTTTGTTGGCTGATGATTCCGTGCATTAGATTAGGCGGTTCATCCCAATTTCTGAGTTATAGAAACATTCTGTGTTTTTTAACACATTAGAAGCAGTGTCTCCAACTCGGATTTGAAGAAACGGTCGATTCACTTTGATTTTTTTTATGTAGTAATAATAATAGCGTAAACTTTGTCACAGAATCAATTCACGTGTACCTAGACAAAATAAGAATTAAAAAAAAATTGGTTTCCATAAATGATATTCCTCAGTTTCATATCAACAGTAAAAAAGAAAAGACTAGAAAAAACGGTAAGTAATGTATTATATTTATTATGTATGTATATGTTTACTTATCTATATATGCATGTATATATTATCTATGTAATTTTTTTTAATGTATTTATATAATTTCTTTGATAGTTATACATACAAATTATATAATTGAATTAAATTATCAAGTCTTTCTACCTACCTCAACATCTGATCTCTCCAAAGGTTGGCTGGTGGAGAATGCCTGCTGGCATTAAGCCCGCCTTTTGTTATACCTTAGTTAAGGATTATACAATAAAGAGAATAAAAAAAATGACTTGCACAGAATTTTGAATTATTCAATTTGAGTATTAATGAATAAATACAATTGTACGATCTACTCTCAGAGGGTACGTTGCAAATAGTAGAAATACTTGTAGAAGGTTGCTAGTTATAGGTAAACTCACCCGGACGCACTGCCTGCTCTATAGGGCGGCAGTAAGGTGCTGCTGGGACGGGTCCTGCTCGGAGATACCACGCTTATCAGCTAAGGAAACAATTAAAAGACATAGTAACTTAATTTATTGTAATATTCACTTCCATTTTGTTCTTCATAGAAAGTAGTTTTTATTTATCTACAAAGAAACCTCTAAAATATTGTCCGTTCAACTACACAATATGTGGCCTCCGATTCAAGCCAGGGTCTTCTGTTCATCGAGCGACCTCAGTTCAATGAAAGATTGTGACTCACCTTGCCGTCCCTTTCCTCGTGGACCTGCTTCATTTGGCTGCGTTCCACTTCTCTCAACAATTCGTTTCGATAAGCGCGGAACGACGCTGCCGACTTCTTAGATTTTCGTCTATAAATAATGTCTTAAATGTACTTTAATGTAACGATTAATGGTGGAGGGTAAATGCGCCATATAAAAATATCCTTAAGGATAACAGTAAATATCACCACTACACAAGATAGAATCGATGTTGTTTCCATGATGTTTATAATGATTAATTAGATTGTTTAGGGCAGTGATTCCCAAAGTGGTCTATATCAACTCCTAGGGGTCTAGAACAACCTGCAAGACGTCTACGTCAGCGAAAAAAAATTTGGGGGTGCATGAAATGAAAATGGGGGTTCACGATAGTGGATCTCAACATACACCGATAGTACCTATTTACTTACATCATACTATCTTATAATATGAAAACATACATTATTTATAAAAGTACCTATGAAGTA
>DWLS01006326.1:0-11754 GCA_018246255.1 Pachliopta kotzebuea | reverse complement strand
CACATATATATATATATATATATACTTAATATTTAAATTTTCTGTACATATAAAAAATACCATTTTTGAAAATTATTTAATGGCGTCCAAAAATATGAAAGAGTTTTCATTACTTTTTTAATTCTTAAATACAGAAGTTTTTAATAGAGTTCTACCCTCTTATTAACAACTTACGTTTCAAGACGAGCGCTATGTGGTGCTGTGTATACCATCTTAACTATCGCCTAGTTATGTGCAAATGTATCACTTACAATCAGGTGAACACTTTGCTATTCTCGTCGTACCGTAACATTAAAGGAAACGCATCCGTTTGCTACCAGCCACCTTCCCAAAAGTTTGGCTCCATTAGATTGTCATACTTTACCTATATGACTCATTTACTTATTAACTTTAAGTGAATAAAGTTTAACTATTGTTTGATTAAAGTGCTAAGTTAAATAAGCAAACATCCGGCACAAACGTTAGCCCCCATCACACTATAATGTGGGTTGA
The DNA here is from genome assembly GCA_018246255.1 of Pachliopta kotzebuea. Taxonomy (NCBI): domain Eukaryota; kingdom Metazoa; phylum Arthropoda; class Insecta; order Lepidoptera; family Papilionidae; genus Pachliopta; species Pachliopta kotzebuea. The sequence goes on along the minus strand of DWLS01006326.1, from coordinate 11,262 downwards.
CAAGAATTCTTTTGCGTTATGGGTTTGTGTGGGATCTTTGTCGGTTACGATAGGGGTCCTTATCGCCCTCACAATATAAGAAGACGATAGCTTTTACTAGCGGTAAGTCTCAGTTTTCTTTTAAGTTCATGGCCACTTGATTTGATAGATGGCTTAGTTAGGTCCGTTTTTTTAGTTTTTTAAATCTTTCTCCTTCGGGGTTTGGGTAAGGGTCCTTGTTTTCTCGTATTATATTTTTAACCTTTCTATATTTTTATCTTTCTTTTCTTTAAATGTTCTCTTCTTTCATACTACATTTATCTATCTTGAAATCTTGTATTACTTTCTCTTCTTTTAAGCATCACCTCACAATCCAAATTTCGCTGCATTTTACAATATTGTTTTCAACATTTCTTTTTTATTTACATTTTACATATATATATATTCTATTACATTTCTTTCTTTTTCTGTTTTTAGAATTTTTCTTTGATTAATTAACTCTTTATTTTGTTAAATTTTATTACTATTTCTATTACATCTTTAGCGAATTTTATAATTATGCGGCGACTTTTGCCACCATTCATCAGAGAGGCGATGCTACATACATTAATATTCTCTCCAAGCTCGATCTAACAATCGGCTTTTCTTTCCCTAATTAGGGACAGGAGGTGATAATACGCACTACGGTCCGTAGGTCTCTATTACCGGAGACTGTCTAGGTAGGCACCGCTGCAGCTCCTACTTCTACTTCCAAATAGTAATGAGGAAACATTACTGTTCTGGTTTGAAGAGTGCTGTATGCTATTGAAATTATTGGGTAACGAGACTTAACGTATAAGACGTCTTAAATCGACGAGCGCAATGTGGTGTGTATACCATCTTAACCAGCGTCATGTTATGGGCAAGCGTATCACTAACCATCAGGTGAAAGCCTCGCTCTTCACATCGGCTTGTCGAAATCTTTCAAACTATTTCTAACTGATTCAATTAGATTATTAGTAAAATGTTGCTTTGCCCTAATTTACTAAATAATAACAAATAGCCAACGTTCTTACCGCGGCGCAGTGTATATTTATTCCAGTCAATTAATATTGCGGTCGGCGGCGACGTTGCAAAAATGTGGGTCGAATTTTGCATACATTTTACGCTGAACCACCAGAAAAATGGTGGAACAGTTAAACGAAAAATAAAGAAATGTCATTCATTAGTATTCAAGCAGTACAAGGAAACAGCTTGGGTGTGCGTGTGAAGGAAAGAATAATAATGCTAATACTAAACTTGATATTTTCTTTCTAGTGCTAGAAAGAAAAAGAAATTATTCAACTCACATAATATAAGAAATAAAATAATAATATTGCGATATTATGAACATGCCTCCACACAGCATCTGCTGCAGCAAGCTTAATGCTGCAGCGCTGATATTATACGAATCCGTTACAGAATCGGAAGGGGTTAATAAATAAATAAAAAGAGAAATCAGTTAGGTCTAAAAAACATAATGAAATGAACAAAGCGATTCCGTAATGAGTTTAATGTATGATAACTTAAGGTAACAATAATATTAGTAACGAGTTGGGAAAAGATCATAAGTAAGGTGAAAAATAACACAAGCTTCGACAAATTTGCAATACAGTTACCTATATTTTAATTAACGTACAAGCTGATTAAATTTGATAAATACTAGTAATTTCGGTTCAAATGTCTAATTGTTGCTGTAAAAATAACAATTGGACCTTTATTTTTAATTTACTAAAATACTACACTTAACCTACCACAGCATCTCCTACCTCCTAGGTTGTTTGGTGGAGAATGCCTCTTATTTAAGTCCATCTATTGGACCCTTAATTTTAGGTGTTGCAATAAAGTTTTTTAAATAAATAAAATACTAGTTTCAGATACAGGAGTAATTGAATACATTCTCAGTCTAGAATATCCAAAATATATTAGTCATGATACTATCAGGTATAACAAGATGCTCGATTATAACTTGACTCTACCAAGAAGGGAATTAAAAAAAACATATTAATGATACATTATGTAAAAAAGGCTTCATTCATCACCAGCTGATAGATGTCTTCTGCTGGATAGATGCCTTTCTCAGTAATGAATTGGTTTGGGCCATCAACTACGCTGGTCTAATACGAGTCGGTGTGGAGCTAGAGCCTTGTTTGTTGATAAAAGTGCACCACGAGTATGTGAGATTGGCTTAGGTCCCGTGAGTTGTTTTGTGGGACCTCTTACACCCCTATCGGAAAAACATTAAATTTATATGAATAAATAGAATTTTTTCTTTAAGAGATGTGAGGGGTTCTGTTGAACAACTAACGGGACCCAACATAACCTCACCACCTTTCGGTACACACTATTTAACATTTGAGTTTGGTTCTACACCAACCCACATTGGGCCAATGTGGGAGATGGGCCATGTGGGCCCCTGTTGTAGAGGGGAGGCTTAAACAGTGGGAGTATATGGGATGATGAAGAAAATATTTTTTATAAAAATAAATAGTTAAGTTTTTATATCAATAAAGTATTTAAGCAAGTTCTATTTATTGGGCCCAATTTTTTGATAGTAAAAACTAAAAATTTTGATTCTTACTACTTAAAAGGTTACCGACCCCTGCTCTAGTTATAAAGATAACTTTAAGTTTATTTTTTTTAACACTTTCAATATTATAAATTAGTATAGGAAATGAGATTATTGAAAAGGTGGATCGGCGATCTGGTGAAGGTCGCGCTAATCTGATGGATGAAGATAGCTCAGGACTGATAGAAGTGAAGATTTTGGGGAGGCTTATGGGGAGGATACAGAATGATAACAGAATAATAATTATAACATAACTAAATAATGATATTAAATATGACCTCTAGAAAGTTATACCACGTATAACGCAAACCACACACAATTTATGTTTTTATATAAACAGGTGACTAATACACTAAAATAATGACCTTGCGGTCCGCCTTGGCCTAGATTTGCAGTCTGAATAGTGAAAAGGGGTCCGTGTAAATTTAACAGTGAAATCTATTGTATTGTCATCAGTAGACATATGTCGTCATTAGTATTGTGTTTCTACTTTTGGCTTCACCACCGAATAGGTAGTTTCACCATTTAACCACCATTGTGACATCTATTGGAGAACTATCGTTTCATTTAACTTTACTAACACGATGAAGCGTAAATAATTCTAATAAGCATGCCACAATCAAAGTTTTCATTAGTACTATCGTCTATCTTCGTTTTCGGAAGCGGTCTCCTAATACCTAGTATATATAATATTGTAAACAAAACAATCTTATGTTACATTGTTTACATTTTTGAAAATTACAATTACTAACATATTTTAAGCGAAAAGATAATATGATAAAATTAAACAAAACATATATAAATTAATACAAAACGATCATAAACTATTTACAACACGCATTCGTGATGTTAAAAACACTACGAGGTCGATCATTAACCAATCTATATGTAATTAAAAATAGTGTAATAATAATTAATTGGCAATTAATAATATTACTTCGTAATCACACATATATATATAAAAATATTGAAGTAAGAAACAGTTCAATGACGAATCTGGTGGTAAACAGAAGGCGGTGGTGGGAAAGTGGGTTAAGCAAGCGAGACGAATTAGAGGTTACGTGCGATGAAGTCAAAGAGTTCGTGTTACAAATTTCTACCACTTTTACCAACTTACCGTTCTTCACTACTTTTATCACCTTCTTACTATCACAATCAGCGAAATTTAAAACAGTGATATAAATTAAAAAAATGATTTTTTAATCGACGGGACGAACAAGGCGTTGACGTGATGGTAAGTGATATTGCCCGTAACGTGGCACTAGTTAAGATGGTATACACATTACCTACAAACCGGAACATAGTTATATTTGCATATTATCATTTGATAGCAGAAATAGGAGCTGAGTTTCAGCCACGAAAGCCTATCACTAGTAAATAAATTCAAAACATTTTAGGACTTTTATCCGTCTCCTTTTAGACACTCAGAAAGATGCTGGCACTATTCACCTCTACCGTTGCCATACATTATATTAAAAAAAAAAGAAAACAAAACTACTTTATTGTTACTGGCCAGTAATAAAAGTATTAACAAAAAAAAAAGAAAGTGAAATTATTCTCATGACAGATCACAAAGCTGCCAGTGTTACATAAAGCCTGCCGTAAAATGTGCACTTACAAAGGAAACGATTAATGTCAAAATTAAGAACAAAAGGCAATTTGTTTTTTTTATTACCAACCAGTGATGCAACAATTTCCAGCAGAACTGCCAACTGCATTTGAGTGAAGGAAGATTCTCGAACGGCAACATTCCGATAGCGGATGTAAGGTTTGTGTCTTATATATATTCTCTGATGATGTTAGCGCTGATCCGTCTTTTGTGACGTATACAGCTCATCTGATATTAGGCACGTGGACCACAGGGCCTATGGCCTATTAACCTAAACCTATCCTAGTGTTTCTACTGCTTGTGTAAGTGTAGTTGTCCGGCGGCGGATTTTCATTTACGTATGCCTTTTTTATGTAATAATACGTCTTAATTCACATGATATTAGTTGTTATACTAACTAGACATGAATTGAAAAATTCATTGGTGCAGACCGGATTCGAACTCCGTACCTTCGGAGCGGGAGACAGGCTTTTTTTTTCAGATGAAGTTGATGCTTTTGGCCTATTATTATGGCCGCGAAAGCTTCATCGGACCCTGAGCTCGCAGATCCGGACTCCGCGAGCTACAAAGTATTAATATATATAAATTATATAATATAAGGTAGAGGAGAGAGACCAGGGAGGATTTGGGGAAGGAGGAAGAGGTGGGAAGAAAAAGGGGGAGATGATAAAATAGATACTTATATGTTTTATCATATATTCATATATCATTATACGGATATATGTGTATCATTATGAACTCATTTAAAGAATGTTATAACTGATGAAATTAGATTTTCAAAATAGAAAGGATATCATGATTTGATCATCAGATGAACGTCCTAATTCACTAGTCGCTTGGTGAAATAATTTTTTTTTAAAAACAAAGGTTTTCATTTAAATCTCACACGATTTTAAGTGATAAAGGAGCCGTGTATAGTAAATTTTAATCGCTTCTGATCCCAAGCAATTAACAGCCGGAACTCATAGTGTTAAAGCAACAGTTATACAATGGTGGTGAAACTAGGTTATTATTTAATGATGGTAGGTCTCTGTTACCGGAGACCGTCTAGGTATTTACTACCGCAGCTCCTATTGCAGCCGACAAACAGTACTAATTTAAATAAGCAAACATCCGGCTCAAACGTTAGCTCACATCACATTATAATGTAGGTTAACAAGATTTCTGTACGTTATGGGTTCGTATGGGGTCTTTGTCGGTTACGATAGGGATCCTTATCGCCCTCACAATAAAAGATGATAGTTTTTATTGGCGGTAAGTCTCTGTTTTTTTTTTCTAGGTTTATAGCCACGCGATTCGCTACTAGTTCTAGATCTCTGTTATCGAAGACCGTCTAGGCACCGCCGCAGCTTCTATTTCTACCGCCAAATAGTAATATGCAAACATTACTGTGTTCCGGTTTGTACGGTGCTGTATGCTAATGAACTAGGGTAACGAGAGTTTTTTATATCGATATATTAACGCTTGACCACGATCCTACTTAGTGTTAAGTGGCGATGTGGTGTGTTGTGGTAAAGCGCATTAACCCAGTAACTGCCTATTTGACTGCCTATACACCTGCGTATATACTAGCAGGATGGAAGGAGACCACGTCCAGCCATCGTCCTCCTCGAAGTATGATGGATAGCTGTAGTTAGACTAAAGTAAGTCCTATCGGACGTAGAAAGCAACTGAACCAAGCGAGCTTTGAAGGTGGGGGCCCTCACTGTCTATTAAGTGAGACCGACAAGTACGAAGTAATTTCGTATTCTGTCACAAGCAAACTGTATATGCTGAAGATAGTAACAGCTCTCTCTAAAATGTGCTCAGCAGCAGTGCAGGAAGGCACCGGTGAGTACTCTAAAAGATCTCTGGGCCTTTGGAAATGTACTGAAGATGACCACCGAGGAGGTTTTAGTATGTTTAAATCTCATATAACGTTACATGGTTACACATATATTCCAAGAGACTCAGTTCAGCAGTGGACGTCCATCAAGTAAAATCATAATGATGAATAGTACTGTGCAAACATTACTGTGTTCTCCAATTACCGTTCTCAGCTCAACTGACTCACGATTCGACAAAGTCGCAAATCTAGAAGCTTACCTGCTCTCTTTTCTTGAATACTCCATCCTTTCCTTCTTATCTCAAAGATAAATTTCATTATCTCATCGTCCCATGTTAGATTCCTTCGGTCTTCTATTCGAAATAAGATCTCTATTTCAAAACATGTATCTGGGTTCTACGCGAACTCATTTACTGTTCAGATTACACTTCTCTGGAACTCTTTACCTGAAGTGATCCGAAATGTTTCAACGAAACAACTGTTTAAAAAGCTGGTCCGAAATCATCTTAATTAGACATAAGTAACGTTACTATATTTATTATGTACGTAGATGTTTATTTATGCATATATACATTATCTATGTAATTTTTATGTATTTATATTATTTCATTGATAGTTATACATACAAATTATATAATTGAATTAAATTCTCAAGTCTTTCTACCTACGTCAACATCTCTCCTCTCCACAGGTTGTCTGGTGGAGAATGCCTGCTGGCATTAAGCCCGCCTTTTGTATACTTTAGTTAAGAATTATACAATAAAGAAAAGAAAAAAAACGGTGCTGTAGCTAGGGTAATTACTTGGGTAATGAAAAAACACCTCATGCCAAGCCGATGAGCGCAATATGGTGATGTGTATACCATCTTAATCAACGCCACGTTATTATGGATGAGCACATCACTTACCATCAAGTTGCTCGTCGCCTTATGGTATTAACAAAAATGTGGTCACAGATTTGTTACCAATATGTCACAAGGCTGTTTAAAAACTGTTCCCTAACGTATTACTCAAAACCGTGTGACGCGTAACGGTTGTTTTTAAATCGTTTAAATCGCGTCACGTAAAAAAACGTGTTCCTTGTATGACGCAATCGTGTACAAACTAATGCTGAACGCGTCGCCGATAACAAAGTATGCAGAAGATATACCGGATCGTTACTATCGCTCGGTTTCCGCATGCTAGAGATCTATTTGGAAGTTACTACCACAGTGACTGATTTTACTGAAAAACAGTATGGGAATATTACTGTATTTAAAGTACGCTTATCTATTGCGGTACACAATGGAGACTTAATAAAAGCAGTCTTTCCCAGTCAACCATTGGATGCAGATCTTGTAGGTAAGTATAAGAGTAGCTAGCCCTGTAGTCTCGGGCTATCAAGAATAGGACTAAGGTGAGCTCTGCCTGTAGTAGGAGACTGAATGGGATCTTGGATTCGCGATTTCTCGGAAGTGGTATCGTGTTTGTCGTAGCATACTGTTTATGCTGGGGAGAGTAACAGCTCTCCCTGGGAAGTGCTTAGCAGCAATGCAGACACAGATGAGGTCACTGAGGATGACCACCGAAGGGGTTTTAATGGGTATGTCCCACATAACCCTGACTTCCTCCTAAAAGTATCTTTTAAAGATTTTCCCCGCGAGAAAAAGAAAAGGTATAAGAGTAGCAACTGATGCAATATTAAATTAATAGTTTATAAATAACTATAGAATGATGATTAAATTATTATCAAAAATAGTAAATATATACATATACAATACATACATATAAAATTTAATTAACAGTAAAGACTAATGTAATTAACAGTGATAAAATTATGACAGATTCTTTCAAGGTTCTTTGGGTTATGGTTAAGTCAAGAATTAGACTGTTGCGAGATAAGAATAAGTTGCGTGTTGCGTGAAGATAATATTACATAGTAGTGTACAAGTTCCAACTCCTCAGTGATATAGTCCTCATCTCAACAGTACTTTATCGACATATTTACTATGTTAACCAGTCATTTGATCGGCAGTTGATGGTAAGTGATACACTTGCCTATAAAAATGTGGCGCTGGTTAAGATGGTATACAGCACTACATTGCGCTCGTTGCCTTGAGACTTTAATCAAGTCTCGTTACCCCAGTAATTTCACTACTATACAGCACCCTTCAAACCGGATCACAGTAATGTGTGCACATTACTGTTTGTCGGCTGCAATAGGAGCTGCGGTGACACCTACTTAAACGGTTTCCAGTAACAGACCTACCACCAGTAGACACACCATTTTCAGTATTACATTAGTTACTGACTTACTACATATGAGCAGTGTATATTTTTATTAATGTTATAAATATATATATATGTAGGTCCAATTAAACCAGTGTGTAATCCTGGGCTATTAAGAATAGGACTTAGGTAAGCCCTGCCTGTTATAGAAGGAGACTGAAAGGGTTCTAGGGTTTGTGGCCTTTGAGGGGCCTTGGGGAGAGTAACAGCTCTCCCGGGATGTGATTAGCAGTTCAGGGAGTCACCAGTAAGTTCCATAGGAGATTCGACCTTCCCCAATGCTCTGAGGATAACCACCGAAGGGGTTGTAGTGGGTATATCCCACATAACCCTGACTTCCCCCAGAAGCAGGATATCCTTTGAAGATTTCCCTCGCAACAAAAAAAAATTATCTCCAATAGAAATCTACCAATAGATGTCACAATGGTGGTTAAATGGTGAAACTACCTATTCGGTGGTGAAGCCAAAAGTAGAAACACAATACTAATGACGACATATGTCTTCTGATAATAATACAATAGATTTAACTGTTACATTTACACGGAAATTTAAAACAGGTCCAATATGAACAAAAATATCAGACCACACACATATTTATATAATCAAGGATGCGCAACATGTTACTAACATCTGACCTCTGCACATTAGGGGTCCAACTGGAATTTTTACGCCGGCAAAAAACGCAGCTGTTTCCAGCCTGATAAGCATTGAGAGGTTTTATGGTCTCGTAAGCTCATAAGGTACATACACTAATTTTAAAGTAACGGTGCCTTGCTTGAATTATTAAACAAAAACAATATGGTCATAAAATTTTGGTTATTGGCCTTAAAAAATTGTTACTAAAAACTTAATGTATATTATTTTTAACACGTTGGAGGCTCATCAATTCATTCATAATAAAAAATAAAATTTAAATTATTTTTTTTTAATGAAAAGAAATCCTTTTTTTATATAGAGGTTAAAAACTTTTCAGGAAATTAAATAATATCCACTTCGGTCACTAGTGACCGCTATGGGCCAAAAATACAATTTAATTTATGGTCACCACTGATCTAAAGCGTTCAACGTGTTAATCCTCTTGCCTTGGTCAGTGTGGGCAAAGGCAAGTTTACATAATTTCACTATTTTCTTTTCTATTATCTTCTATTCACTTATCTCCTTTCAGTAATCCATTCTTTTTTCTCATTCTTATATTTCTATTTACATATTTCTTTTATACATGTTTAGTGTTTTTTTTACATTCTTTATATAACCTTAAACATACTTTTCCATTTTATAATTTTAAAGTTGTATGGTTTTTTAAATAATGTATATAGTTATGTTTATTTTAAGATAAATAAGCGCTTTTTATTTTATTTATTACTATTTATTATAAAAAGGTTTTCTTTATACTGATACAGATTGTGAAAGACCAATCGGAGATCGTAGGACCCATTGTAGGAAGCCTATATCCAGCAGTGAGCGTTTTTAGCCTGATGATGATTATGATTATGATGATGATGACACTTAACCCTTTCCAATCCAAGGCTATTTTTGTTTTTATTCCATCAGCTCCTCGCTATAATTACGTTTTTTTACTTTTAGTGTTTTTTTTGTGTATTTTGTAAAAAAAAAAACGAACTTTTCTTATTTAATAAACCTTATTTTATGAGTAATTACATGATACTATATTAAAATCCTAAATTTGTGGAGCTAGTGGAACAAAATCAGTGTCGAGTGACACTCGACATTGGAGTGGAAAGGGTTAAAAAGAAATAAAAATGAAATGCGTTTGTCTTATTATCCATATCTCTATTATAAGACTAAAATGTGTCAGAAGGGTCTAGAGGCATATACTTTGGACACAAAAGTCATGAGTTCGAACCTCAGTGAAATTTTTCATTTAAATTCCCCTCCCTTCAACAGTTCTAACTTAGACCTTCCATATCTCCTCAACCGGAAGAGCTATAGACTTATTATTTCAGATTTCTCATCTCCTTCTCCTGTACTTCATTTCATCCTGACAGAGTATCCATGTAGCTGTTCCAGTTTAAAAGTTACAAACGTTACAGTGTATTTAAGTCAACGCATCAGTCTCTTTTATGCTTGTGTAATTAGGTAATAGAGACTAAATTAAACTATTGGTAACACATCCTAGTGGTCTTAATGTGTACCACTGTACCAATTATCACGACGAACAAGGTGTTCACCATATGGTAAGTGATACGCTGGTTGAGATAGTATACACAGCAGCATCGTTTTGAGACTTTAGTTATTAAGTCTCGTTACCACAGTAATTTCAATGGCATACAACACCCAACCGGAATAAAGTAATGTTTGCATAGTATTACTATACTTTGTTTAAAAGATATGGTTTTTTTTATTAGATCAATGCTTGACTACGATCCCATCTGGTGTTGAGTAATGATGTGGTATATGGTGGTAAAGCGTATTATACTAGCAAATGCCTATTCACTTTTGATTTGAAGACGCCAACAACGTAATTGTACGGGAACACTGAGGCTAGCAAGTTGTTCGTTTGCTGTTCTTATCAGAAACGAGGAAATGGTGTTGTGTATATATTCTAGTTGTAACAGGCGAAAATTATTGTGATTTAAATCTTTAGGTCCGTTGTCGTCTGATGCAGGCACTATTAATGCACTTATTTTTTTTTGCAACAGTACTTATTAAAGATTGCGGGTAATTGCGGAATGAACGCTTTAACTGTGCGAAACGAGAGCGCGGGTCAACGATCCAACCGGTGCTGATGGCGTTACATACAGAACCCGACGATAAATGATTTTTTTTTATCCACAATCTTAACCACAATTTTAAATGATGATAAATGACAATCAGAGTTCCCCAAACTTTTTTGTGTCGTAGACCCCTTGCCATGTTTTTCCGCGTTGTGTAGACTCCCTACTAACCTGATATTGATCTCCTGTAAATTTCTAACTGTAGTGAAGTTTAGTGTTAAAAACTTAAAGTAAAACACATGTTAATTTATACATTTATT
>DWLS01006325.1:0-11754 GCA_018246255.1 Pachliopta kotzebuea | reverse complement strand
GTCACATAAAGTATGGTGATAATTATTCTATAAGGATAATTTTCATTATGGAAGAAAGGGATAGTCACAATAGGAAGACGTGGTCACGCAGCTGCAGCATACATATGTTAAAATTTAATGTTATAAATAGCACTGAAGTGCTGTTACTGTGGCATCCCTGGGTTTAATTAATTGCTTTCATTTGCCAAACGCTTATTAAAAGCTCCTCATCGCGCCGCGCACGGCCCATGACACATTCACGTATACATTTTTTACATTTAGCTCCTAACAATTGTTTTACCAATTGACAGTCAATTGGTAAAACAATTGCTGACTTTGAATACTCTATTATTTGTATTTGTAATGTTTTATTTGCGCTGGTACTAACAAAGATATAACAATAGTAATTAATTTACTTTACTAAAACATATTTATAATAAGTAAGTGAATATAATGAAATCAGTGCGTATGTTTTATCCACAAGAAAGATGCCATGACAAATGTCTACATATCCATCATAAGTTAGATGGATATGCAAAAGATATAATGAGAGAGCAAATAAAAGATAGTTATTATGTAAAATTAGATTTTAAAAGCTAACAAAGTTAGACTTTACCAAATAATAATTTCCCAGGTGCTGAAAATTTGACGTGGAGATTCTTTAACCAAGTTACGTGATAGCAATAGACGTTCTGAATGTCCCGGGGGATTGGGGATCTTGCGCGAATACTGCTTAGTATATATATACACACAGATATATATATTGAGAGATGGAAAAGGTCCCACTCAACAACTCACGGAATCCAGACCAAGCACGCGGTGCCAGCGTGGAGGGAGATGGCCAGATCTCCTACATTATTAGAAGAATATTCAGCAGTGGACGTCTATCAGCTGCATGATGATGATGATAAATTGAGATGATGCTTTGAAATTGGCTTTTCAATTTATATGCAGCCGTTTTATCTCTTTGATTGAAGGCAAACAGCGTTTTGACGCGTAGTGAATGTTTTTGTACGTTTTATATATCAATAAAGTTATATAGATAGAAAGCCTATGTCTGACAGTTTGGTGATGACGATGATCTTCTTTATCTAAATCTGTTAGTTTTTGGAAATATGTTGTAAAGATAGTTATTCGTAGAGGCGAGCCGTAATAAAATTCAGTTGAGCGAACGCCCGAAAGAAATATGAGTTGGTAACGTTACTGCGGGATCAGAGCCGATGTAGCGGAACTGCTGAACGGCACCCCTGAAATATCTTCACATTCCATAAAGCAGCACACATTCAGCAGTTATCTATCTATGAAAAATTATAGTGGTCACATTCAATATCTTTCAGAAGGCTCTGTGCAATTGAAGGTTTTTGCCGCCAAACAGCATGTAATCGAAGATTTTCTTTATACCACTGCAACTTCTGTTTATATCGCCAAATAGTAATCTGCAAACATTACTGTTGAAGATTGTTATCATCATCATCAGCTTATAGAGACGTCCAATGCTGAACAAAGACCTTCACTAAGAGTGGAAGAGTTTAACCCTTCTACCACGCTGGATCAATAAGAGTTGGTATTTAGCCTGAGCCTCGTATGATGGCTCGGGTCTTGGACCCCATACAGCCTAAGGATGCTGTATGCTAATAAATTACTGAAATGACGACACTTAATATATTAATAAGCGCGATGTTATTGGTAAAGGTATCACTTTCCATCAGGTGAATGCTTTCCATTTTTAATGGTACTTTAGCCTTTGTATAGTGCGATCGAATCAGAAATAAAGAGATTCTCAGAAGAACTAAGGTCTCCTACATAGCCTAAGGATTGCGATACTTAAGTGGCAATGGGCTGGGCTCATAACTCGAAGTACTAACGGCTGATGATCCAGTAAGGTCCTAAAGCGGCAGGTGGACCAATGATCTGGTGAAAGTCGCGGCAAGCTTATGTCCAGCATTGGCATTTATCAGCTGATGGTGATGATGATAATCATTGTAATTACCGAGATACTCTTAATGATGAAAGCAATAATGACTTCAAGTAAAGGTCCTATTGCAGTATTTTCTTTATATGTGAATGCTGTCAATGATTCTCTTTATAACATACGAATATTTGATACCTTACCTACTGTTTTATTGATTATATATTTAAACTTGGTTCCAAGCCATCTTTCAAATGATATATAGATCCGGAATGATATATTTTAAAAACATATTGGCATCAAATATATCATTCTCAAAGATGAGCATCGGACGTCTAAAGTTTGCTTAAATCTCGAGTCGATATCTAATGCGGATATTAGCAATGCCAAGTTGACCAGCTTCCAGTAAATCCGTCTTGGTACATTGTTATAGTTAAGTTATTAATATTAACAATCATTCAAATTAAACAAAAAGTATTGTTTACTTATTACTGTAGTGTGAATCAATGAATATTCAATTATAACGACAGCTAAGGAGTGGAACAATATGCCTGCTTTACTCCTTCGTGTTGTGGGAAAAGGTCTCTTTACTGCATTATCTGTACTCTCTATTTCCTTTCCTTACTTTTCTCACTGTCATGCTTTCTATTTTTCTTTCAATCTCGTTTTTTTATGTATCTTTTTCCTCTTTCGTGCATCGCCACTAATTCTAAGTTTGTCACCTACTTTTATTTTTCAACCTTCTCTACTATCGACTTGCAATTAATATGCTGCGACTATTGTCTTCATTCATCGGAAAGGCAATGCTACCGAGGTTAATCTTTCTTCCCGATTCTATCTCACAGTCCATCCTCTTCCTCCCATATAAGGAACAGGGTATGACAATGTACACTATAGCCTGGTCCAACGCAAGGTCACAAGGTACGAGTAACTCTCCTTGAGCTTGAATCTATGCAAGAATCTGGATCAGACACGTGTTCACCTCCAGATGATTAAGGATGCGTTAGGCCGATACTGCGAGCAGGAAAAATATCTGGGTTACGGACGCCGTCGTCTTTTCCTCGTACCTTTGATTCCATACATCAAGCGTATTCAGCCTGAGCTGAATGAACCGGGGCAATCCTCTGGTCTGCCCCATTTCTGATCTTTAGCCAGCTGGTCCGGCTACTCATTCTCTCAGTCCCCGCGTGCGCTTTAAACAAATATAATCTTACATCCCCCTTAGCAATATTTACAGAGAGAGTAAGAATAAATTTAGTAAATTAAACAGAACATAATTTAATAAAGTTGAGGAGATAAAACAAGCAGGTTTCAGGCGAGCTGATAAGAATCCTGGAGGCGGAGTTTGCAAGTGTGAGGAGGAAAAAACATTATCTCCGGGCGATATTGTTGATTTATGGGCCGCGTAATGTAAAAGTTTACAATTTACAACTTATGTTTGTCTCTTCTTATATTCACTGGTGAGATTATATATATAGCTATAACAGCTATGCTTTAAACATGTAGTTATACATCCTGTAGTCCATAACTTGACCATATAAACTGCTTGAGTGAGCTGATCCGCAGTTTGAGCTACGTTCGATATGGCGGGTTACTGTGCAACCTATTTTTTTTAAATTCTCCGTCCCTTAGTGTGGGCTAAGGCACGTTAACAAAATTTCTTATTTTTGATTAAAATATTCTATCATCCTATTCTCTTCTTTCACTTACAATCTCATTCTCCTTTCTTCCATACTTTAGATTTACCATTCTATTTCCTCTTTTTATCCAACGCTCTCAATGAGGAAGAGCAATTTTCTTTATTTGTTTTTACACTTTTTTCTTATGTTTAATTACATTTCCTTCTTGTTCAATTTTTCTATTCCATTTACATTATTTTTGTCTATTGCGTTTACCTTAGGTTTTGTTAGCACTAATTACGTCTATTATTACTTTTTTATAGTAAATTTGTAGCTTTTGATGACTTAAGTCTTCACTCCCTCTCAATTTTGAGCTCCAAGTCCATTCTGTGTGCAACTTAAGGATAGTTAATGATAAGCTGGAGAGTCCGTTGAGACCTTTAACTGGGGGTGGGGACATTTATATAAATGTAAATGTATTGGAAGAGACGGGATCTGCTCCCATATTAGCATCATTAGTAGTTACGTGTAACTTTAGTGATGACTGCTTACAATTCAGAAGCACCGTCATTAGTTAAGTCTCACCACCTCAGTCTTCTTACTTCAGTCTACTACTTCAATCTGTGACTGCTTCCAACTCTCGCCAGTATTAGTGTATCAGTAGACATACACTGTGTCTGTCTACTGACTCTTAGCTTCTGTATAGTTAAGTTACTGCATCTTTAATATTCCTTTTAAAAAACTTAGATACTCTCCTTAAAATTTGTCTATATCTCTTGTGATATGAAATTGAAATATCTACCCTTAAGGTCTAGGAATCTATGGAGCTTTTAACTATCCCTCTACAGGCAGATCTTTAGTAGTTTTCTTACTATACTGAAACAACAGAGCATCGCAGTATTTATTTTGAAAACTTTATATACATATGATTTGGATGTCGAAATTTCATTAACCCAGTATTTCGCCTTTAATCCATTCCTCGTTTTAAGCGAAGGTTGTGAAGGCTGCTGACGGGAATAATTATTCTTAAAATTATTTTCAATTCCTGCGTCAAAGTTTGTTATCGCCCCGCAGTGAGCTTACCGTATCTAATCATAAAAGCTTTGTCGTGTCATTGGGGGGACCCCGTCGCCGGAGCTTTACAACACACGATGAAACGTCAAATTTTCATTAGATTAGTCGGAGGTCCTGAATTGTTTTCGTCTTAAAGAAATCGCGGTTTCCCATTAAGTTTACCGTCTAAAGTACTTAAGAACTCTTGTAAATTCATCAGATTTTAATGCGTTTTTTTTTAGGTGGAGAAAAGGTGGCTTAAAGTTTAGTTATGTAGTAACAAACTAATGTTCATATAAAAAGTACATTACTTTACAAAAAAAAAAACAGCAATGAAACACAAAATCGAAAACAGCCGATGCACGGGGTCAATGACCGCACGGCAGCTTCAGACCCGTGCTCCAATAGAATAAGGTTTAAAATCCAACCAAATACATCTCGAGGTAGATTTGTGCGGTCGTTAGTTGCTTCGTTTGTTCTGCTTTCATTACTGGTTTTTTTGTTTAGTAAAGTAATGTATTTTTTATGAAACTATCTTTTCGTTTAATTGTACTTAATTGATTGAGCGTAAATAATGCTAATAAAACGTTTCAAAAATATTTTTTTTTATCAATTTCTATTCTCTCCAAATTGTAATATCGTCTGTATACGTTTTCGAAAGCGGTCTACTAATACACAGTATAGTTACTATACATTCTGTTTGTTTTGTATATATGATATAAGATATATGTTAGTATCTTCTTTTTCTTCTTTGCCTCTTCCATCGTTAGGTGGGGTCGGCTCTCCTTATCTTTTTGCGCCAGGACAGTCCTGGATTGTCGGATCAGGCAATTGGGACTTCTTATACACGGTATAGTTACCACATTCTGTTTGTTATATATATATGACTTAAGATATTTTAAGAACACTTTCTTTTTATTTTTATTTATTCAGAAAACGAACAGCGTAGACAATATAAATAATTTATATAAATATATTAAGAGGTAAAGCTAATTATAGGTTTCCATATATAACTTAATAATATGTTGGTATGCGCAGATAAAACATTAATAAAAATTTTTGATATTAATTAGTGAAGAATTACAAAGGAAGATAGTAAATGGGCGAAAAAAAAAAGGAAGAAAAGTAAATGTGGAAAATCTAACAAAAAGTAAATAGCGTTTTGTTTAGTCTGTAGTCGTTTGTATATAGTAGATGGTAGTTAGTTGTTCAGTGTTTAATTTTGTCAAGAACAGCTCTAACAATGTGTTTTTTGAATGCAGATTTCGTTTTAAAAAAGAATAAATCTGCATCAGCAAATTCTTTATTATACAATCTTAGCATTCTTATCAATGGCGAGTTAGTTGCATAGTTTAATATATATTATTGTTGGTTTATATTAGTTATGTGTATGAAACTGTACGTGTAGACTTTGGCAGGCTGCCTCGCAAACGTCCGGCACATTCCCCACATAGTGTTTGTACGGCGAACAATGCCTCAGTGGGCTTTGTCAGCTCTATGGGACATATGAAACTTACCAAATTCCACAGTTCAACACATATAATATATTAATAATACATATATATTGTACTATAACACACATTACTAGTTTATCTGGTCTTGTTTCCTAAACCTTTCTTAAACGGTGATTTGTCAATATCTTCTTTATCAATAAACGTTCACTGCTTGACATAGCCCTCCTTCAATGATGGAAAGATTTGGGCCATATTACACCACTGGCCCAATGTGGATTGGGAAGCAAGAGCCTCGTTTGTTGATTAGTAAGCTGCAAGAGCAGGTGAGTTTAGTTTAAAAAAATTGCTTTTAGACACAGTTATGTATTAAGTTAAGTTGAGATAACTCAGTCGTTTAACCGGTTTTTCTCTCCGAAGATACGGGGTTCGAATCCTGCACCCATGAATCGTTCAATTTATATACAGTTAATATAACACCTAATACCACGTGCTCTGAAGGAGAACATCGTTTAACGTCACTCTTTCTATATGTTTCCAGGTCACATAAAACGATTGTGTAGAACATTTCAAACTGGAACTTTTAAAAAAATATTACATAACTTAAATGTAACATGCTGTGCTTAAATAACTTTATTGCGTGTCAAGAATACAATGAACTTTTTGTTTTATATGACCCCGCATAAAAGAGACGAAGCGATTACTGCGTAATAAGTTAGTAAGGGACAATTGTCCTCTTGAATTCTTACACTCTGTATTTTATCAAATAATCTACATTATAGTCTAGAACTAAAATTTAAAAAGTTTAAATAATAATCTTTTGATATACAGATAGTTATTACTTTAAATCTAAACTTTCGGTAGTAACATGACTTTACTTGTCACAAGTAAATACCACTGAAGTGTCTAACGTATACACAGAGCAAGATTTTTTTTAATTATGAAAATATCTCAATAAATGAATCTAATGATAATATTCTGTGGGATACTTTACAAGAGACATGCCCAGCTGTGGGCGTTCATCAGTCAATATGATGATAATGATAAAAAAGTATATGTAATAATTTATAACTAATGTACTGTTACATATCCTTTCCTTTATCTTCTCGTATAATAAAAAATTAAAAAAAAAATAACTGAAAATTTCAGTATGATATAAGCATATATCTTCTACCTTATTTTTAACGAGGCAACGAGACTAGGAACTAGTGGTAGGTCTTCATAGCTGGAGACCATCTAGGTAGGTAAGGTAGCAGCTCCTATTGCAACATATATCAGTTTAAAATACATTAGTTTCCGAACTAAAACATCTTTCTCTCTCTCTCTCTCTATCTATCTATATATATATATATGTCTATATCTATCTATATGTCTATATCTATCTATATGCCTATATCTATCTATCTATCTTTCTATGTATCCCTCTCTCTCTCTATCTCTCTATATCTATCTATCTATCTATGTATTTATCTATCCATCCATCTATCTATCTATCTATCTATGTATTTATCTATCTATCTCTCTCTTTTCTCTCTCTATGCGACGAAACGAGCAAGTCATTCACCTTATATTAAGTGACACATTTGCCCATAACATAGCGCTCGTTAAGATGATACACAGCACCACTTTACGTTTGCCTTTAGACGTAAGATGTTAAGTCTCGTTACCCCAGTAATTTCACCATCATACACCACCCTTCAGTAAACACAGTAATGTCTGCATATTACTATTCGGCAGTAGGAATAGGAGCTGCGGCGGTAACAACCTAATCTCTGTAAATATTCAAATATTTGCAACCGAATATCCAATTTCTACACAGAACAGTTTATTGCTTAATAAAGACGTCCCTCCAATATCATTGGGATATCGAAACGGGATCAAAATGTCCCACTCCCACACCCACGCTTGGGATATATCCATACAACATACAAACATACGGTTTTATTATATTACAAGTTTTTATAAAACTTCTATGTATTACCAACAAGTAACGAATAGACCGTTTAGTTAGAACCAGCTCATACTACAGGATGTATATTACTGTGTTCCAGTTTATAGCTTTCCTGTATAGCTACTGATCTTACTGCCTTTAAACCTGTTATATCATTATCAGTATGTTACTGGGGTAACGAGACTTAACAACTTACTTCTCAAGGGAAGTGCAAAGTAGTGTGTATCTTAAACAGTATTGTTAGGAGCAAGTGTATCACTTACTATCAGGTGAAAGCTTTGCTCGTCTCATCAGATAGTGACATATAAAAATACTTTAAATGTATATCTTACATATAATAGATATAAACAATAATATATGCTAGATAGATAATATAAAAAATAATATATACTAGATATAAACTAGACTTTACTAGATATACTATATAAAGATTATTTGGATGCTGTAATTAATACTCATCCAGATAATTACACCAAGAGATTCATATTGTAGTAAGGTTATTCAAAATTCAGACTATCATCGCATATTCTGTACATAGGAAGTTTACTATAAACTAGTAATATTTGAATATCAATTCATTTTTGTACTACAAGTACTTTGAAAGCATCACATTTCTGAAAGGATTATATTAAGTTTAAATTTTTCATACCATCAACGAGGAAAGTGTTCATCTGATGATAAGGATCCTTCAAACTATAACACAGTAATGTTTGGATATTACTATTTGGCAGTAGGAATATATACTGCTGATGATATGTACTTAGACGATCTGTTGCAATAGAGATCAAGATCAGTTAGATGTTCTGACTGAAATCTTATGGTTACAGGTTCTTCCTCATCATCAAGTCATGAACCTGCACCTCCATATAGTCATGTTGCTTCGTTGAATTAAGTTACTGTTGTGTAAATGCACTGTCCCGTAATATCGGGTGTTTCTATACACATTAGAGTGGTTCGGTATACGATGGCTCTGTTTACAGGGAAGTGTTCGTTTCGGCTCGCTATTATCGGGTCAGTTTCACAAACACGTGGGTGGAGGGGGAGAGGAGGGGAGAAGAGGGGGAAGGGGAGGGGAGACGAGGGTCTGGAGTGCGGCCAACGTGTTTGCGCAGCCAGAACAAACTCCCCACCAGCACTAGGTTAATAAAGTCAGACCAATCGCTTATGTACCTGAGTACGCGATAACCTAAATGAACTCTCTAATTAGATACACTGTTACGGAACCCGATGAATGATTTTCTTTATTATCGAATGTTATATTTATTTTTTGGGTCCCTCTTCTTGATTTGGGTAAGGGTCCTCCTTTGAGTTTATTTTATTTTACTCCTTTCTATCTAATTTCTCTTTCCTTTCTCAAACTGTCCTCTCCTTTCATTATGAATTTACCTTTCATTCTTTTACTATATTTCTTTCTCTTCTTTCAGGTATCGTCTCAGTCTTAATTTCATCACACGAAGGATATATTACTGGTAATACCTAGAAGTCTTAACACATATATAATAGATTATCATTTTAATATTTATATTTATTGGTGGTAGGTCTTGCCTCAGACGATTTACGAAGCTTTAGCGTCCTATTTCTAATGCCAAATAGTAATAGTCAAATATTACTGTCTTCCAGTTTGAAAGGTGATATGAGCTAATAGAAAGATTAGGTTAACGATAGATACCATATGTTTTAAAGCAACGAGCGCAATATGGTGCTGTATACCATTGTAACCAGCGACATATTATGGTTAAGGATATAACTTACTATAAAGCCTGATAAAAAGAAAATTTAAATAGTAATTTAATTTAACATAAATCTAGATCTTCTCGGTAAAGAAAAAGCCATAATACTATTTAATATAACTCGAGAAATGTTTTAAAAGCTCTTTCGCTTCAAAGCTTCAATCTAACTACACTCTATATGTATATAAATACGTTACTGGAGACTGTAACAGATAATATAGTTTTTAGTGCTTGAAAAATCTAGAAAATTTCTAGTTTATTTAAGTATTCGATAATTTAACTTTTTTGTGATTTTCATTAACAATTTCAGGACTTTAAATTGTTTTGTTGTGAACCAGAATTTGTTTTCCAAAATAAAGCTCCGTAAGAGTAGTACAGTCATAACAAATTCATTACCAAACTACTGTTAGTTCTATTTTAACTTGTGATTACTTAAGAATATTCAAGTAATCGGCCCACCCTTAACGACTTATTATGCGGCGATAACTTCGTATCTGCTGTTAAGTTAGCCAAAACTAAGTTGTAACTTAACCTAAACTAACACCGAACACAATTGGGTACGCTCACATTTACATCTCGCTTCGATATATTAGAAACGTTTTCATATTTCATTGCAATAAAACTCTACATCTTTATTTTATGAAAGAAGAGAAAGTAATATTATACAAGAATGGAAAGTAGATAAATGTATGAAAGAAGAGAACATTAGAAAAAGGAAAGAGAAAAATATAGAAAGGTTAAAAATATAATAAGAGAAAACATGGACTCTTATATAAACCACTAGAGGGGAATGTATTAAAAAAAATTGGTCATCTATTACTATGTTTAAATCCCCTCTCTCTTTCCCCCTCTCCCTTATCAACCCCTCTTCATAACATATTTTCCCTTTTTATTAATTACTAACAATTTTTTAACTGGTAGTAAGATAATAAGGTTTACTTGAATTCCTCAACATTTAATATTACATTTGCTTATAAAAACAGATTTTTTTTATTCCGCGCGATGAAATAACGAGTAAGGTGTTCACTTAGTTATGAGTGATACGCTTACCAATAATATAACGCTGGTTAAATTATACACAGCACCATATCGCGCCTTGAACGTTTGGCGATAGAAATATCAGCTGCGGTGTTAACACTAATTTTTAGTTTAAATATCAACTCTATCAAAATAAAATATCAAAATAGCAATCGGTTCAACCATTCTGAAACTACAGACAACAGTTTAAATATTGAAACAGCTCTTTTTAATCGTTGGTATGTAAACTCGTTGAACAACATTAAGTAATCGCGCCCTTAATGAGTAAAAGTTTAAGCTTTTGATTCGTCGTTACTTATAGCAGCAATTAGTAAAGGCGGTAAGAAAGTTGGTGAGGAATGTTAAAAGAAAGAGTATAAATTGAGGCAATTTGCCGGCGAAGCCTTCGCTATATCCGCAGCAGCCTCCGCAGACGGATTGCGAAAAACCTCTGACCCATTGAGATTACTCTTCATTATATAACAGTTGTACTGGATTAACTGCATTTGTTAGACGACGTTGTCTTCCTTCGTATATATATTACATATATGTAACTATATATATATATACTGTGTATTAGTAGACCGCTACGAACATAAAGAATACTGTCTACTGTTTGAAGGGTGCTGTGGGCTAGTGAAATTACTGGGGTAATGAGACGACATTCAAAAGTCAAAGCGACGAACGCAGTACTATTTATACCGACTTACCAGCGCTTAATATGAGCAGGAGTAACACTTACTATCAGGTGAACGACTTACTTGTGTTGTGGAATAAAAATAATATATATACTGTGTATCAGTAGACCGCTTTCTTAAAAGACAAACAATAGTACTAATGACATCCTTGATGGTGGCGCAAGGAAACAATAGATATTGATTAAGAAAATATATTTTTAAAACGTTTTAATAACATTATTTATGCTCCATCATCTTAGTACAGATAAATGAAACGATAGTTTACAACATACAACTTAGTTCCTTCTTATCCTGCAACAATCTTCTAAATCCATATCAATCTGGCTTCCGTCCTGGTCATAGTACGG
>DWLS01006324.1:0-11756 GCA_018246255.1 Pachliopta kotzebuea | reverse complement strand
TTACATAACAGATACAAAATTTTATTTTGAGTAGTTTTAATTTAAATTCAATTAATAAATGTATAAATTAACATGTGGTTTTACTCTAACTTTTTAACACTAAACTTCACTGTAGTTAGAAATTTACAGGAAATCATTATCAGGTAAGTAGGGGGTCTAACCAATACAGAAAAACATGGCAAGGGGTCTACGACACAAAAAAGTTTGGGGAACTCTGGTCTACATTATTTTTCTACCTCAAGTACATCATCACATGTCCTATGTAAACTGATAGAGAATGTCTATAGACATTAAGACAATCTCTTGGAGGACTGACGTTGTATGTCTGTTGTATCTTAAATTTGTATATCTCAACAAAAGTTT
Source organism: Pachliopta kotzebuea (assembly GCA_018246255.1). Taxonomy (NCBI): domain Eukaryota; kingdom Metazoa; phylum Arthropoda; class Insecta; order Lepidoptera; family Papilionidae; genus Pachliopta; species Pachliopta kotzebuea. Next base: position 11,393 of record DWLS01006324.1, on the reverse strand, counting down.
AGTTACAATAAGATAATGTTGTCTTAAGATCTTACTGCATTGATTTGATAATCAATACTATGTTATTGTTCAGAACAGCTGTTACTGATCATCATTATGATTACCAACCTTTATAAGCAGTGTAGTAAGATGACAAATCATTTGTGATTACTATTAAAATCAATCTGTTGTCTATCTGCTGAGTCTGTGCCGTCTTATTCAAGTAAATATCATCAAAATTACTTAGCCTGATAATCATAATAACGGCCTAGTGTTTTCTACTACTAGACATTTTAAATTTGTAAGGTTGAGTACTTAAATCTTATCTAGGGTTTTGCTGAAATATACTGTAATTTGATAACGATATTAATTTTTCATACCTAATGCGGGAGATTATATATATACTGCGATGTTCACCTGATGATAAGTGAATAAACTTGGTCATAAAATAGATCTGGTGAGTATTGTACACACAACACTGCATTGCGCTCATCGCTTCACATATGTTAAGTCTCGTTACCCCAGTAATTTCACTAGCATATAGCACCGTTCAAACCGGAACATAGTAATATTTGTACATTACTGTTTGTCGGCTGCAATAGGAGCAGCGATGGTACCTAGACGGTGTCCTACAACAGAAATCAACTACCAGTATTATTGGTCAGGATACATATTAAATGAGAGGAGACGAGGGGTGTAAAGGGTCACATATAACAACTCACGGTACCCAAGTCAATCTCACCTGCTCGTGCTGCAGCCAGCTAATCAACAAACGAGGCTCTGGTTCCTTACTAACCCACATTGTGCCAGTGTGGTGAAAATGGCCCACATTCTCTCCACTATTGCAACAGGCCTATGTCCAGCAGTGGACGTCTATCAGCTAATGATGAACTGTTTTATTTTGTTACAGTTTCAGCCACTGCAGCAACTATGGTCACTAGGGGAATTAGATGAAGAGATGTCATGAAGTGCTATCATCACGTAGTACCTATATTTGTTTAATATTATTGAGGACATTTACTGGTAAGGTTCTAACCAGACACTAAGTAGAAAGAACCACAGCTTCTTTTGGGGGAGGCGTATGTCCAGCAGTGGACGCGTGTCCGCTGATGAAGATATATATTAAATTGTACGTACATTGAATTTATTATACATTTAAATTTCTAACCTCGGTCAGCTAAGTATGACGGACGGGCGAAATGAGATGGAAACCGCCTAAAATCGGCATGACCCTCATTTTATTTACCATTATCATCCTAACACATAAATCGCCTTATCTTTATGACCATAGGGTCGTTTTTGCGATTTACGCACAACGTACAAAGCTTATAAATTGCGGTTATTAAATTTCTGAATACAATGTATGTTCGGATTTTAACCACATTTAGAACAGTTAAGCGGTTAAATTTAAAGTTAAACTCTAGTAAATTTTAATTATAAAGTTATTTATATTTGTTACAACTCATAATAAAGGGGTGTAAGGGGTCCAACAAAACAATTCATGAATCCCAAGCCAAGTCCACCTGATCGTGGTGCACCCTGCCCAATAAACAAGGCTCTATCTTCCCACCAAACTGCATTGGGCCAACGTGGTGGGAAATGACCCAAATCCCCCCATTATTAGAGGATACCAATGTCCAGCAGTGGACATCTATCGACTGATCATAATAATAACTCTGTACAATTAGAAAAGACCAGTGAATCAATATTTACTTATTCATTCATCTACTGACGAAAGACCTACAGCTGGATATTGGCATCCCCCAAAGATGACCAATGGGTTAATGATTTTCTTTAACCAGATCATCGGTTTATCTTATAGAGGTCCTTACTACATCATCAGCCGTAAGTCCTTCAAGTAACATGCCCTGTTCATTGTCACTTAAGTCTAGCAATCCTTAGTGCTATGTCGGTGACCTTAATTCTATAGATCCCTTCATTTCTGATTCGATCCCGTACGTAGCCTTCTTTACTGCCCTTTGAGCAACTTAAGGCCTTTATATAAAGCCCATTGTAACTGACCATGTATCAGTTCTATGTTTACTGCGTTAAGTTAAATAACTTTATTAAGTATACTCTTTGAATTCTCCTCTGTATTAATTACAGATATAAAGTCATAATTAATAAGTTTATACATAAAGTCAATAGATGGACTTAGTATAACTTAAATTGCAATTTCTTTTCTTATTTCTTATTTGTTTCTAAGTTCTAGCTTATAAACAATGAGGTCTATATTTAAACAAAAATATGCGTTAGGTACAAAGTCCCACAAAGACTGCTTCTGTTGCCGGAGGGCATATACGTAGGTACCTCTGTAGTTCCTATTACAGCCGGCAAACAGTACTCTACAAACATTACTGAGTTCTTGTTTAAAGGGTGCTATAGCTAGTGAAATTACTGGGGTAACGAGATTTAACATTATCATTAAAACAAGCGAACGCAATGTGGTACCTGCTGTGTATACTATAAAGCGTATGTATGAGAAGCGATTACATTACTTCCTCAAACATAATTATCAGCGTTCACAATTATAATTACAGATGTATCTCGCAATCAAAACATAATCCATCCCAACCTAACCCAATTACCAACCCAACCGTACCCTCCCCCTCTCACCCCTCACACAAGCGTAAATATAAATAAAGGGTTAAGGGGAGAGCCTGCGCCGCCAATTAGTTCTAGCCTACTTGCGGAGCCTTTCTCATACTCACCTGACCTTTAACAGCCACATCCAATATTCACACACGAACAGTAACACATGTCTAATAAAGGACTACTGGTGAGAAGTATATGCTGTAGTAGCTGATTGTGAGGCTCAGGATTCGATCCTGACCTCTACTTCCCAGTAAAGGAGAGCAGGTCGTGATGAGACCGACATGAAGGAATCAACTACCCGTATTTATCCATCAAGATCGATGTAACTTTATTCTCTTCTTATGGAATAAGTTACTAAATCCCAGCAGTGGGATCCACAAAATTGGTTTATTAGCATCATCATCAACAGTACGACAATCCACTACTGGACATAAACCTCTCCTAAGGAATGGTTCCCAATCGCAAGATTGGTTATTAAAAGAAAATTATTTGACGCCAGTAAGATCTGTTAAATTTCTATCGCCAGGCAGTAATGTAACTGTACTCTTTATTTCGAAGGTTTGTAAAGATAAATAAAAATTACTAAATTAACGAGATTTTACGTCTTATCCCAGCGATAAGTGTAGCAATGTAATGATCCTTACTTCACATTTTATATAGGCAAGTATATCCGTGTCTAAGTTGAATAGAGAAAATATGTATAGGTGACTATTGTGCATTGTAAATATCTTAACTAGAACTTAATTTTAATAAAGTTGTAGTATAGAAAAGGAACTTACAATATTTTATATAAATTTCAATGAAATGTAAATAAGTAAGCCTCATATGAAAAGCACTCTAGCTATTGTAGTTAATGAAAAATTGAGGTTATTTTACATTCGCTGGGACGGAGATTTTCACTTGATAATAGGTGTACTATTTTCTTATTATTTTTTTTTAAATAGTTGAGTAAAGCGTTCACCTGATGGTAAGTAATACGACTGTCCATAACGTGCCGCTGCTTAAGATGATGTATACCATGTAATAACGCGCCTTGAAACATAAGATGTTGAGCCTCGTTACCCCAATAATTTCACCAGCTACCTTTGATACCGAAACACGGTAACATTCCCATATTATTGTTTGTAAGCTGCAATAGGAGCTGCGGTGGTACCTAGAATATCTATATCAACAGAGACCTACCACCAATGCCATAGTCATATATTATAATATGAGAGCAGGAGTCGCCGCATTTTTATAATATTTACGAAAGATATTGTAGAAAAAGTTAGAGATTTAAACAAGACAAGAAATGAATAAATGTTAATTGTAAGAGATTAAGATTGTAAAGTTAAGTTAAGAAACATAATAAAAGAAAAAAAGAAAGTAGGAAATAAAAATGTAAGATAAGGACAAAATCGAAAAATTGTAAAAATGCGACGAATTTTTGAGTGAGGGTTTCAAAACAATGGGAAAGAGAATGACAGATGGAAAATGAGGAATGAAAGATTAGTTGTAAGGAAAAGAAAAGAATGAGTAACAAATAAAAAATGGAAAAACAGGATCCTTACCCACAACACGAAGGTGAACGATTAAAATATATATATGTATGACAGCGGAAATACAGCGATACTGTTAGGATGACAGATTTATTATACGATAGTGGCAAAACAGAGTTATTTCAAAATCTTGTCATACTTTAATTGATTTACTATTCTTTCAGTCTGTCCGACACTATTGTCCGACGGCGCTTATTAATTTAAATGTTCAACATTGTCCGACATACAGACTAAGAAATGAAAAGAAAATTAGTGTTACCCTTCATTATATTATAATTAAGAAATTAGCTCTTACTTTAGTTCATAGTCATTAATTTTTCTTTATTAATTGATATTAGTTTAAAGTATTTTATATATTCATCGATAAACTACTAATGAAATACATTCAAGGAATGTCGCCTAACTAAAGTCACAAGTGACCTAAAAAATTTAATTTATATATAACCTAAATATATATATAAATTTATAAAAAAAGAAAAAATTGTGTATAAGAGAGATACAGTAAACGAAAAGACGGACATAATACCACAAGGCATTCTCTTCCAATCAACCTTTCAGGACATGAAGAGAGTAAAGAAGAGAAAATAAAAATAGGTACATAAAAAGAAAATTAATAATATTGTAAATACAGACATGGTATACATATATACTACGTAAGTATTATATATATTTTACACACTACAAATATACATACATATATCCAAACGCGTACATAAATATAAATATACATAGAAGTTCAAAATAAAAAGGTAAAAAGAAAATGAATATTTTTTCATAAGTTCTATTAAAATTTTGCTTAATTAATTTTTAATTTAATTAAATTTTTTTAAAAAAAATCTAACCTAAAAATCATTGAGACTAAACTTTCAATTATTCTCATACTAATAGATATATTTGTTGTTAATTAATTACTGAATTAAATTTAAGATAAACGGGGGGTTAATTAAAATTAAAAATACTTACCGTTCAATTGTTTCAGGATACTGAATATGTTAGGATCACTGCACTACGGCGGCGTTTCAGCGGTTACAGGGACCGGATACACGTGCGCGCTGTAAGCCTCCGCCGGGGACTATGGTGCGCGGTTGCGCGGGAAACGCGCGGGTTGTTACTACACCGCTTTTCGATATTTCCCACAAAAAAAAAACATTAAATATAACCAAAAATACACACACATTTTAATAAACAATATTATTACAGATATTATATCATCAATATTACATAATAATACTTACAAAACACGCGTTTAAACTCTTCCCGTGTAATTCAAAAGATTAAAACAACACAACAACAGAGCTTTCTTTATAATTTTTAATTGATTGTTTTTGTTTATAAATGATATAAAACCTTTTTAAAATAACTGTTTAAACCTTATCAATATTTATCATAAATTTTTATTATGAAATACATAGTAAGTTAAAAACCTTTTAAATTTCACTTAACTCGCATAGTGTAATCAAGATAAGTATTTCATCGTTCAATCTATTTTCACTTAACTGATTAAACACTTATTAAATTAAAATATATTATGCAACATTAACACGTAAAAAAGAGTGTACGTTTTAAAATTGAGAATAGATTGGAGAAAACATTTTTATCATGTATGCACTTAAATAAATATGGAAATATAAATTTATCCGAAATGTAAATCAAAAACGCACTGCTGTAGTATATTTTTGAAGAACTCTCTTCATATAAAGTATACGATTTGTTTTATTCATACATATGATATAAATAAATAGCCCACTTAATGTTCCCACTACTGGGAATTACATTTTCTCACCATTAATATTCTTTAGTGTACTTAAAACTTTATTTCAATTATATTTCTTTGATCTGTTATATTTATTTTTTATATATATAATAGTTGTTATAAATAGTTATAATCTAATAATCAGTTATGTAATGTTTTCATTTATTTGTACTTATTTATTATTTCAGGTAACATGATTTTCTTAATAATCAAGGAATGAAGAAGATAGTGTTTTATTGCTTAATGTTTCCTGTACTGTTTTATTAGTTTTAATTAAAATTAATATTAAACTAATTAATTAGGAAATACTTGAATATCTAAATTATAAGAATAAAACCTTCCTAATATGAAGGGCTTCAATAGCTAATGAAATTATTAGCTAATTAAAATCTTCAAAAGATACCTTGTTTCTGAGAGGAAGTCTAGGTTATGTGGGATTCGTACCCACTAACACCCCATCAGTGGTCATCCTCAGTGCATTACGGAAAGCACCAAGATCTCTTAAATAACTCACCAGTGAGCGAGACTTAACACCTTATGTCTGAACACGACAAGTAAACTATGGTGCTGTGTATACCGTCTTAACCAGTGTTATGTTATTGACAAACCTATCACTTACTACCAAGTCAACGTCATGTTCGACTTGTAGAATAAAAAAAATTAAGAATATCGATATCTTAATATATATATCGAGTACGTCACTTATTAATCCAATATAGTCACGTGAGCGGGCGGCAGTATAACTAAGCGCGGCTTGTTTCTCTCATAGAAAGTTCCCAAGTCAATTACCGGGAAGAAGCGCTATAGTAATAACTCACAAGTACGGCCTTTGTCCTGTTTGATCCGGGGGGAAAACATCCACATCAAATCTATTTCTGATCGCTTAAGGCAGAAACTACTATCCCTCAGACAGACACTTGTAAGACGGGGTCGGGAACGCCCCTGTGGTGCCTCTGAAACTGAAGGTATCTAAGCTACGGTAACTGCTTACCATCAGGCAGGCGGTATACTTGTTAGCCACCTTAGTAGTAATAAAAAAAACTTAGACATCAACGTCTACGTTGTATCAGAAGATAAAAAACTATTATTATTACGAGTTCTAAAGCAATTTGAAAACCTTTTTTATTAGACGCGACTACGTAATTACTGAGATGTTCACCTGATATTGAGTGACACGCTTGAATTAAAATTAGATAGTCTGCGAATTGTAATTTAAGAATTAAACTGATCTAGAGACTTTTTTCAAGAAATATGTACTCTAATATCATTAGCTGGATGTAAGTAGAAGTATTTGGATAGATAGAAGAGTAGAGGAAGTCCAAAGAATAGATTTATTTATTTAACAAGACGATTCGATACACTTGCCCTTAACATGGCGCTGGTTAAATAACATACACAGCACCACATTGCGCTCGTCGCCTTAAGACATTAGATGTCAAGTCTCATTGCCCCCAGAAATTTCACTAGCTACAACACCCTTCAGGAAATACAGTAATGTTTCCATAGTACTGTTTGCCAGCTGTAATAGAATCTCTGGTACTTACTTACTTAGAAGGTCACCAACATCAGAAACCTTTTCTGTCGCAGGATATCTTCAAAAGATACCCTGCTTCTGGGGGAAAGTCAGTGTTATGTGGGATATATACCTATTAAAACCCCCTCGGCGATCATCTTCAGTGCATTGCGGAAAGCTCCGGGATCTCCAACGGAACTCACCGGTGCCTCCCTGCACTGCTGCTGAGGACATTCCGGGAGAGCTGTTACCCTCCCCAGCATAGACAGTATGCTGCGACAAAATACGCGACCACTTCGTACTTGTCGTCCAACCCGGGTTCACTTCTACAGTGAAAGACCCCACCCTCAAAACCCTTTCAGTCTCCTTCTACAACAGGCAGGGATTACCCTAGTCCTATTCTTGATAGCCCGAGACTACAGAACTAGCCGCATCAGAGACGAACAACCAGTAATATAAAATGTATTATCTACAGATCTCAGAAGGAATTAAGAATTAGAATATCTGTAGAAGAAAAATCAACGGTACAGTATAGTAGTGGATTAGAAACCTGAAGTGATCAGGTAAACAGACAACCTGGTGAAGATTACGAAGTATCGCAGGGATTTGTGACAATAAGGATCAGTATAATAATATCACATAACACCCCAGTAATTTTATTACCTAACAACGTCTTTCAAATCGGGAGACAGTTATATTTGTACAGTAGTTTAGCGGCTGCGGTGGTAACTAGACGGTCTTAAACAATATACCTACCATCAGTTAACATCTTTATGTATTTCAGAACAATGCTGGAATAGTTATGTTTGAATTGCGGAAATGTTATGAGCGAAGTAACGTCGGCAGTTATGCAGCTCGTGGCAACTAGAAAATTAACATTGCAAAGGAGTACCCGCCGGAGTCAAGTGCATTGCGACTCTGAGTTTGTCACGGGGGCGCTTGATTTGCATTATGAGAACATACAGCTCGGCGCAAACATAGCTAAAGTACAAAAAAGTGAAATACAAAAATGTAAAATGCGACGAAAGTCAGTATTAGAGGCGATGCCTGAAAGTAGAAAAAAATAACACAGCAACAGAACGAAAGTTGAAAAAATGTAGAATGAAAGGAGAAAATGTAGGAAAAGGAAAAAATTAAAATAAAGAATAAAAAATAAAAGAGCCTTACCCAAATCACAACCGGGAATGCGAAAAAATGTATATATTATTAAAAAGCAAAAAAGGCTTCTTGTAGCAGCTGCTACATATACCATACTAAAAAACAAACTGAACAATTCTTCATATAATTTTAAATCTCTTTTAACGGAAAAAAATCGTATGATATTAAATAGTATCTACTGGTGGTATGTATCTGTTACCTAGACGGTCTCCGATAACAGATACTGCGGTGGTCCGCAGCTCCTATTGCAGCCGGCAAATAATACTATTCAAACTTTATTATGTTCCGGTTTATCCGGTTGCTATTGAAATTACTAGGTTTTTATTTTTATAGCTACGCGATTTGATATATGTCTTGAAGCACGTGATATAAGTTGGTGTTATACTAACTGCACATAATTTGAAAAATTCATTGGTGACGGATTAGAACCCGGTACCTTCGGAGTGGAAGGCTGCATTCAAACCTTAGGGTTATCACGGCTTGAAATTACTAGGGTAACGTGATTCCTTCATGTTATCATTTATTCATGTCTCAAGGCGAAGAGCGCAATGCGGTGCTTTTTTGTCCTATGAAGCGACTAAACGAGCAAGATATTCACCCGATGGTAAGTGATATGTTCACCTTTGACAATCTGACGCTAGTTAAGATGGTATACAGCACCACATTGTGCCCATCGTTTTGTGACGTAAGGTGTTAGTCTCTTTACCCCAGTAATTTCACTAAGATACAGCGCCCATCAAACTGGAACAGTAATGTTTGCTTTACTATTTAGCGGTAGAAACAAGAGCTGCGGTGGTACCTACCTAGACGGTCTCCTGCAAAAGAGATCTATTATCAGTATCATCTTACTTCTAACAGTACAATCTTAACTAGCGCTGCGTTGTCATTTGCAAGCGTATCACTTACTATCAAGTGAATGACTCACTCCTCTCATCTCTTCATTGAATAGGACAACTCTTTCTTTCTTACGATGCATTAATTTTATTTTATTTAAAATAGCTTGAAGTAAAAGTATTTTGAATATTTTCTTTATAGGTCCGCCCTGAATTTTTCGAAAGGAAAATTCAGTTAAAAAATTTATTCAAAAAAAAATTCCCGTTAAAGGGATTCTTTAAAAAAAATTTTTCACCGTGTTTTAAAATTAATTCCTCAGGCTACGAATTCTGTGAGAAAATAAAGGTTCATTTTCTTCGTTACCGGAATACCGGTTTTTATTTCCTGCGACAAAATTCGTCGTGGCTCGTTATTTATAGCTTACTTACTTATTCCGCGGAGGAACAGGTGGGAGCGAATCTTTACTGTTTTACGATATCTACGTTATATTGAATAAATGAGTTATTTGTTACTTATTTAAGTATCAAAATATAACAAATGTAAGGAAGTAATTTAGCAGTCGAAATGACTTATTAGTTTTAACAATTGTTATAGATTTACATGTGTTAATTTTGCGTGAATATTATACTACATATTAACAAGTTTGGTTTTTTTTCACCACCCTTTCCTGTTTATCATCTTGTGGGAGTGGTGATTAAATCATAATAACCGTTAAAAGAGGTAAATATTACAAAGAAATAGGACAACCTATCTTCATCATTGATGCTGGAAACAGCAATGTTTTATAAGGAAGCGAAAGCCTATATTCAACAGTGGATATAAATAGATTAATAATCTTGACGTCTATAATTTGGGTAGTGACATAAATAAATAATTTATGTAGTAACACATATATATAAAAAATTTAAATGTCTTCAAAATTCTGAACCAATCCCATGTTGGGCTTACTTTCTCCAATTTTTTTATTTCCAGAGAAATTGCATATGCACCCAACTTAGCTTTTTTTGAGGCAAGTTAAAAAGACATTAATTGAAGATCAGATGACGAGAAACGCTGGAAATCCATTGGAAAAACTTTATGTTCAGTAATGTATAGGCCGAAACGAGGACGATGATGAAAAGCAGCAGATCTGTTTTAAAGAATATAGAAGCTATATTTAAAAACGATTATTACTAACAACTATATTAAATAGCAATTTGTACGTTATACAAACAAAAATAGACTAGTAGGTAATCTTGAATGGGGTCGCTGCTGTTAATAATTAGTAGTAGTACTGAATAGAAAAAAATATTAAAATGTTTTTATTGTTAAAAATATTATCTTTGGACAAAAGTACGACGATGATTCTTTAGATAAAATATTTATAAACTAATAAACAAAAAACTTATTCTTCCAATTTTTTTTTATACCTCTATTAAGTTTAACCTATAATGTCGGTAATGATGGAGACCATTTTAGATACCTTCATTAATTACTTTTAATGCAAAGATAAGTCGTAATGAATTTATCGCTAATATTAAGTCATCCTACGGCGTTTTATAGAAACAAAAACTATGAGAACCTCGAAAAGCTTAGCATTGCATTTTTTATACTAGATGTCATTGATACAAACTCAAATACGTGACAAAGAATTGATGCCATCTAGCGATGGTTTCTGGAAGCAACTGAAACAAGTTTTCTCTCAAGAAGTTCTAAAAGAGAACAATAGATGGCGCGATGTTAGTTATGCGAACTTTAGTTTGCGCCATCTGTTAAGAGCAAAATCCGTCTAAAATTCTTATAAAAAACATCAAATAGGATGAAAACAACGGATTAGCGCCTTGTTGTTGAATTAGACATGCACATACTAAGATAGTGTTTTCATAGTGTTCTCATATACGAGTAACGCACCTTACAAAAAACAGTATTCTGTTACTTTAGTAATCCAACTAGCACCTTTTACCAAACGGGGTAAATCTCGCGCTCTTCGCGGACGACACCGCCTTGTACTTCTCGGGACGCTGTATGCGTTCCATGACGAAAC
>DWLS01006323.1:0-11759 GCA_018246255.1 Pachliopta kotzebuea | reverse complement strand
TTACCCCGAGGTCCTTGGGGATGTCGCTGGTGTACAGCGAGAAGAGGATGGGGGAGAGGCAGGAGCCCTGGGGAACTCCCGCCCTTTTTTCTTTATAATTTAGTAGTTAATATTGCAATTTCGTTTAAAATTATTTCTTTTCACAGCTTAATGAATATCACCGCTATCTTTTAGTACCTTCTGCTTATGATAAGTTTGTTGGAATCATCGCCTTTACCGCTGTATATATAAATATAATATATAAATAATAAAAATATAGCTATAAATATTTTAATTTCTTGTTATTGTTGGACATATGTCCATTTGAAAAACCGTGAATTTATTATTAATTAATATTTGAAAGGCCACACAAGTAGAAATCGCAGATATGATACGAATAGGTAATCGAATTCCGTAGCTACCGATAGCGAGTTTTTAAACAACGTACTGCTATTAACTCTCACTTTTATCAACTGTATACTGTCTTTGATTTATTTACGGTAATTATTATCTACTTCATCAGCTTTTGTAAAAATATCACTAAATCATATCGTAGATCTACAAAATATATAAGGAATTCGATTGTATGGTAGATAACCGTTTAATTTTTAATATACCTAAAATGTATTCTAAATATTCATTGTCGAAGACTACATACGTCCAAGTCAAGCCTTTGTTCGTTGTCTAGATACAATTGTGTACAACAATAGGAAGACCTCATTTCGAATTAAAAAAATTTGGAGCAAGGGCATTAAAACTGCTAATCGTTACATAAAAATAGAAATGAAAAACCATACAAGTTTTATTCTTAATGTTATTGCTACTTCCGTGCGCAGTAGCTGACCTCTTACCCAGTCCGGAAATACCTGATTTCAATCTGATACGGGGTTGCATATTGACGAATTTGGTTGGTGGTTGTATTATTTCGAATCCGCCTAGCTAGATACCTTTCTGTTTCATGTTACCATGAAGTTCAGTCCGAAAATGATATGGGAATTTTTAAGAGATAAGGAAAAATGCATTATATAAACAAATACCCTACTATCGGAGAATATTTCGGCGCTTACCTTCAGATGGGTTCGTAGACAATCGCTGGTCTAGCTAAATCAAGCCGAATTGACGACGTATGCGACGAATTACTATCCTGGTCTTTATTATCTTGTAAATTTAGAATGTGCGGGAATGGCTCACGGGCTAATTGTCACGGTTTGAACACAAAGATCATGAGTTCGATTCTCAGAGAAATTTACCTTTTTTGCTTGCTTCTCGCCCCGATTCCTTTCTACAGAATTAACTTTTAAGTATCATATCTCATCAACTGGAAAGGCTAAAGACTTATTATTTCGAATTTCTCATCTGCTTATCCTGTACTTAACTTTATATATATAGAGCTTTAGATATAGAGATATCTTTGTAGCTCTTGCAATTAAAAAGTTACAGGCATTACGGAGTATATAAGTAAGCGCCTTAGACTCTTACGCAGATGTAATCATGTAATATGGACTAAAAACAGTGGTTATGTGGATATATGGATACGTGGTTTTTTTCGTAGTATATTTGTTTACAGATAAATTGTTATTAAGTAGACTAGTCGCATACAGGTAGGTCGCGGCTAGGTCCAGTAAATCCCGGCGCGTTCCGGGAAGCGGCGCGTTGCCGCAGCCGCATGAAGTCGTCACGAGGGGGCGCCCCGCGGGGACGGTAGCACGCGGGCGGTCCACGTCGCCCCCTTAATTAATTTTGATGTATTTACCTGCACACGACCCGTTTTGTCCACCACCGTGTTAGCTAATTCCGTTGCGTCGCTAAATTTACAATTGTAGTTACATCCCAACGCCTTATTTATATTTTAAAATATTTAAAGTTTCATTTACATGTATAATTACTGAATTGATTTTATTTTATTTTTACGAGACGAGGAGACGAACAAAGTGTCCACCAAATGGTAAATAATACGCTTGCCCATAACAACATGACGCTAGTTAAGATAGTATAAAAATCACCACATTGCGGTCATCGCTTTGAGACATAAGTTGTTAACACTCGATACCTCAGTAATTTCACTAATTTGCAATTTTTTTCATACTGGAACACAGTAATTTTACGACAGAAATGCTGTGGTATCAACTAAACGATCTCTGTCAACAAAAATCTTAGAAACGACAAAGTTGTAAATTGTATACTCTTGGTAGAATATACTATATATGATGTATATGACCAGAAACAGACGCTGCAATGATACACTTTATATACTTGCAGTTAATGTCTCCATACATATATCTACGTACTTCATGCATAATAAAACTTATCTTTGTTTTAGATATACATAAATATAACAATTACATATTTTTTTATGGAATGAAGACCAGTTTTAGTAGTTTAGGCACTAGCTCTTTTTTATTTACAATAGGCCAAGACCTTTTTTTCACATATGTTAACTGATGGAGGGTTCAAAAAAACTCTTGCACTAACCTTTTTATTTATTGGACACACATGAAAACCGAAACATATATACAAATACATTGGTGAGAGGGAATTACAAAGTTGAGCTTATCCCTAAAAGAGCTTTCTACCGGCAGACCTGTGAAGAAAGTAAATTAATGTAAAGTATAAAATAGGTAGGTGTATACAGTATATATCTATAGAGATGAGTACGAAAATATTACAACATAATATATTACATAAAAATATTTATTTATAAATGGTGAATGAAAATTTGTGATAAATATATAAAAACGAAAAATACATAAATATAAATAAATTGAGGCAATAAATACAATAGCATCTATACAGACGATGAAAGGAAATACTTTTTCACTTTCATCCGAAAAATGTTAAGGGATGGACTAGCGCGTCCATCGTCCGTCCGCGTAGCCTTTAAAGATCGTTATTAAAAAGTCTTTAAAACGTTTGCAATAAACCTTATACAATAGATTAATACAAAGTCAAATCGCCCGTACCTTCCGTCCGTGCTTAATTGGGAGCGGGGATGGAGTGGAGTACATACGTCTGCACTAATGACGGCATTTGCATCCAATAGAGACACCGTGAACGAAGCTCTTGACAGATTTCTGTGGTAAATTCCACTTTAATTTCCTTTGCGTCAATCGGCTTTAGTTCCTGTATTGTTTTATGTCAAACATTCTAAATTATGTATGACTATTATATCCATAACATCCGTAAATGTAAACAATAATAAATAATAATTATATGAAAATCTATTTAATTAGCTATTTTTCCTTGTAATTTAGTTTTTGAATAACAAAAATTTTAAGAAAATTTACTGTTAAAATAAAAATAAATTCTAAAGTTTGGCAGGAACTTATCTATTTTGCCGGAACTATTATATAACTGGAAATACATGTGCATCTGAAAAATATAACGTTTATTAGTTACTAGGTTTACTTGTAAAACGTATATTCTAACCTAAAAAACCAAAAGGAATTAGGATTTTTCATAGTTTATTTAACGATGTTATTTTTTAAAGAAAGGCAATTATTTTTTACTAAAGTACCGCTAATTAATTTATTTTAATGTATTTATCGAAAAAAGTTAGAATTGGTAGATAAAAATGTTTACAATAAACATAAATAATGTGACAACGACGCTGCGCTGCGCATGCGCAAGCTGCCCGCAGCGGCCCTACCTGTGCAAACATCCTCACAATAGAGTGCCCCTAACGCGCCCTCTATGAGTTATTGCGAGCGCCCCTTTAAAGATATTTCATCGATTTTATTGTGGCTCCAGTGTCAACCTCGTCTCGACGACTGCCATAAAGGCTGACATTATTTTTTGCGCAAAACTCTTGTTTCACGCCGATTCATTTCAAAAAAATTTAATAGCTGTTTTATGTGATCCTACTAATGAACTACGAGATGTTTTAAAGTGTTGCAAAAAATCTACAAGAAGATAATATGTATTAAAAACAACCTATCTTAAATATATGTATTTTTTTATTTACAGCCCATTGACCTTACTTGATTTGACCTCAATATCACATGATGTTATGTGCCGTCTATGGATGGCAAAGCGTGCCCTAGAAAAATACGCGACTTTCATATATTGACCATTGAAAAATTTATAGTACGAAGAAGGTAAGGTAAGTAGCCTAGCGAATTTAATAAACTTTTTCGCCTTATCTATTTACTCCGGAATTGCAATCTAGACTTGTTTTACGTGAAAAAAAATATGTCTACGGTTATCTTAGTTAATTCCGTTTGTAAATGAATTGAATTAAGCACAAAATAAAATAGAAGAAAGATAAACTTATGAAATATGACTACTATCCCATCATTTCAAAACACAATTTCACTACACGTACAATGTTAATCAAAATATGAAAGTATAACTGAACAAATCGAACTTAGACTGTAACAAACGACCATTGTATATTTCGGTTGTCACGGGAGGTTCTATAGAAGGCTTCAATCGTATCAGTTAACCCGTGCTCACCTGGCTTCAAATATTCTCCCACAGAAAAAAAACCATCTTATAAAGAGATAAATTATTACATTATGGCTTTTTGAAAGAGTCCACTGCTGCTGAGAAATGACAATATTATTAAAAAGTACGCATCTTTGTCACACTATCTTTTTGTATTCGATATATTGTCGCCATAATAAATGCAGCTCCTTTATGGTTGGAGCATTGTGCCCCTCGCCTTTGTAGACATTATTAAATTTATTTTAAAGAGTTTTATTGATGGTGGGCGTCGTAAAGAGAATGTTTGATTTATTTTTTCGACGCGTGTGCTCGGCGTTCATTTGATATCCTTCAATCATTTTAATATGTTTGATTAAGATTTTTTTAACAATATTTAATGACATCTCGCTATGTATATTTTATTTATCGAAGTGACCTATCTAAGATGTCGCCATCATTCGCCCTGTGATGATGTTTGCACTAAACTAATATCTACAAGAAGTTTAATTATTTTATTAAAATCAAAAACAATACGTATTCGTGTGAAGATTATTTTTTTTTGTACATTAACAGCTAAAAAAGATTTACCTCCAATTACACAACGAAGCAAAGCACATTAAATTCACACAAATCCATACAAACAAGCGAAAAAGTCGACATATCAAAAATGTTTTGTAACATGACGCCTTCGCCTCCTCATTCCCATCACTAAAAAAAATACTTTATTATAATCCGTGCATCTCGGTGATCTTAAACAGGTACTTTAATTTTTTGCTGGTCATTTAGTTTAAGTAATTCTATTCAGTGGAATATTGTCCCTAACACCTGCAATAGACAGCGTCGTTTCATATGCAAATATCCTTAAAACACGGTGTCATTTTTCATCTTAACAAAATGTTTCAAGACATCAACGGAATAATATTTATAAAATTACTTTAAGAGACTATTTCTGGAGCTTTTCATAAAAGAAGTTTCAAGTTTAATAATTACCTGTAGTATTATTTATAATGAGTATTAGTTTTTTGTTTAGTATATATTGTATTAGTATTTAGTTATATGTACGAAAAACCTAATTGCAGTATCATAGTTACACTCGCAATTATTAGACATTATCTCTTTGGACCACATTATATAAATATTTATATTGACACAATTCACAACTGCTACTGGTATGGAATTTTAAGGTCTTACCAAATGTAACATTTATGGTTTTTTATTAAAATAGGCTAACTTTTGATCACGGCTAAGTAAATTATGACTCTGGAGTTATATTAATTAACATGGTAAGTATATTAACAGTAATCTTAAATCCCTTTCGCAACTTCTCTTTTCTATTTCGCCTATAAGAGTATCCCCATGCATTTTATATGGATTGGTAGAGATTAACATGTACCTATTGTAAACATTTCGATGTTACACTTCAACAATCATTAAATGTATCCTTCTGTTCTTTGATCGCCCAAAATGTAAATGATCATACCAAATTATATACTTATTAGTAGCCAATACGCGCTGGTGCTAACATTTGTTTAATTGGATTCAACTATCACTTAAGATAGTGCCGCAGCTTCCTTTTAATGTTCGACAATCAATTCGAGATAGAGGAACGGAGCGGTGGCAAAGCACGTACCGACCATTTGTTAAGCGCCACGTGGTATCGATGTGGTTGGTATTTATTGAGTCGAGCAACACTCCGTACAGCATCCAATTTATTACACATACTAGCAGCAGTGGGCACAGGCGAAAGTCATTTATACACTAAAACAATTTTTTGTCTTAATATATTATATATAGTTTTCATATGTAACAACTAAATACTCGTAGATATCGTTCTCAAACATTTAATACGTCCATTTTTATTTCTATAGATTATTCCATAATATTTATAGGAGATTTAGAACAGAGAAGGCTGATGCTTAATATCTAGGAATAAAAGCATAGCAGAATAGTAGTATTCTCCACGGAATGATCGATGAAGATTCTAGTTGCTCTGTTCTGTATTGAATCAAATGGAAAGAGCTGATGTATCCGTTCAATATTTACTTCTGAATTCGGATATTATACATAAAGAACAATCAAAAAAAAATTAACGTTGATTTTTAACTTTTGACTATATTTATATAATAGTTTTTTAATCATTCCATAAGATTGCACAGCAATTCTAAATCTTGTTAGATTTGTCCTGGAAACATGTGTTCCAATTTGAATTATTACACTTGTTTTCTTTGAATAAAGTTGGCAACATTGAAATTATCATGTAGATAATCAATAATAACTTTCAGGTTTATACTGAGTATTGTTTAGTCTTTCATAAAGCCATGTATTTGTAGCAGAGGTTGTTTATAAATTGCTATGAATCATGTGACAATTCTTATTCATGTAGCTTATTTATCTACCTAGTTGGTCTCCAGCAAGAAACACTTAACATCAGTTGAAATAAAGAGAATTCTTAGAACAAGCACTGCTCTATATACAGGCATGCAGCTGTCGTATCACATCAGCTCCTAAATTTAAACTGAAACATATTAAAATTGAAATATTTCGCAACTACCGTGGTGGTCTGCCTTCCGGGTGACAGCACGTGCCCTCGTTTACCTACTTACCGGCACTCGATGGTACTTCCGGAACAATGAATAACCACGACCTCCAGAGGGCAAGTGACAGTGCTGCCACAGCTGCGTACGCACGCGCTCTTAATGACGCGAAGAGCATTGTTTCAGTGGAGTGCCGCGTACTGGTGGTCTGGAGTTAACATATTGATCGCCCCTTCAAGCTTTTCCTGTTGTTTTTACTTGTTTATTGTTTACCTATTGAACACAATTCTCTTAAAGCTGTAGTTACCTTTTCGATGTAGGACTTATTAACCCTAAATGAAACCAAAGTTTCTGAGAGACCTTTTCAAAATCACATTTCTTTTCTGATATTTTTATTATGTGCAAATGTCATACTTCAGTCTAAATACAATCATTGTTTTAATTATATTTATTAATACTTTCTTCTGAATTACAGTGATCTTTTTGTAATAGCTGTTGGGGCCATCCGTAAAATATTAAATCATAAAGTTAAACATTTACGTTACCTGTGTAGTTCTATAAATTTGTTTGCCTTTCTTACCTCCCTATTAAAACTTCTCGACATCAGTCCCTATCGGATAGCAGAACTTTGCTAGTTACAATGTGTTCGATGCGGTTGTGGTTGGTTATAATAGTACTAATTATTCAAATGTTAGTTGAGTGATGCGATTAGTCTTTTTGTTAGTAATAAAAGCCTTGTCGTTCGCAACACGCGCGCGAACACTATAATTAATATAAAGCAATTAACACAAAATAACTTCATTCTAAATACAGCTAAACTTATTTTTTATTATTTTATATTATCTTTAACAAAGTTTGATGACATTAATTTTTTACCATCTTTAATGATGGTGGTGATGTTATTAGAAATTTCTAGATGTATACTTTAACAACTTGATACAAGAATTTTATTACTAAATATAATACAAGGGAAGTGCTCAGTAGTTTTCACTAAATGTAAAAAAAAAATGTTTTAATTTATTTTATAACATTTGGTTTCGAAGAACTCAAGTTAAAACCGAGAGATGAAACGTAGTTTAAAAAGGAGGCGTCATAACTTAAAGAAAAAGGGTAATTGCGAGGTAAGACTGTGTAAACATAGCGGGGGATCATCGTTTGAAGTTCCGCACAAAGCCGGCCCAGTGCTGGGGAGGAGGTAGGGGGAAGTCTACGGAGGGGATACAGATCGTATCAGCGACGAAACTGCCACAGACAGATAACGAGCATGTGCGGACCGAATTTTAATACACAATATCGCCGAGTTTATGTTTACGGTCCAACGGTGATTGCTAAATTGAATGGTACGAAGTGAAATTTATATTGGGCTTGTTCGAATACGGTTTATATTTGATTAATAAGTTTTATTACATTCAGGAAGTTTAAATTAAAACATATTCATGTATATAAATGACACGTAATGAAATATAATGTATTAGAGGAAAGGTACAATGTATAACATATAAAAACATTGTTTACCAAAGAAGTTGATTCCATTTTATTAATTTCTTTCTTATATTTTACCTCTCTTATCTGATTAACATACAAAACCTAAAACTAGTGTGGGTTTCTTTTATAATTGTGCATATAGAAAATTTATGTTTATTAAAATCTGTTAATAAAATGATGATGTATATGAAGTGAAGTTGAGAAAATGTTATATTATTTGGTATATATTAAGGTAAAATGTTCGAGTGCATTCAGAGACTAAGTTATATCAAGTTTTCCGTGAAAAATGCGAACGGAGCGGGTCGATACTGAGGCATCCCCCGCGTCCCGCAGGTGCGACGAGATAATCCAAGATGGCCGCCGAGATAGGACGTGACGTCACAACGAACCCCTCACCCCCCTCCCCTCCGCCCCTCCTCACCCACCGCGCGCATCCTCAGAACATCACGCCACCCTCCTTAGATCCTTTCAGAAATCCCTCCAGTACCGTCAACAGGCTAAACCTTCAATTGAAAATTTAACCTTATTTTTTTTTAACCAATTGCAAGAATCAACTAAAACATTTATATATTTATATATTTCTTACCGGAATGTAGGTTATTGTAAATACTTTAATTTTTTGAGGTACTTAACAGATTTTTAGAGGTACTGTACATTATTCTATGAAGACCTGATAATGATGATATTCGTCACGCGACGATCACGATCTGCTTTCAATATTTAAACTTAGGTGCGAATAAAACCAAATTTTCAATATAAATTGACATAACATTAAGACAGACAAAAGGCTTCTAATGCTGACCGTATTTATGGAGGAGGGGAGGGGGTGAGCGAAGACACTATGGGCTGTGAGCTATATAAGGGGTTATCTCCTCAGTCGCTGCTCTATCTAAATCTGTATTATCGCAACACGCCGCCGAATAATTATTAGTAGTACAAACTGTGCTTACGTACTGTGTACCTGCCTCCTCGAACCGCCATATTGATTCAATTCCATTCTCTTCACAGAACAAAAATATAAGTCAAAGTATGATAGAAGAAATTTTACAAACACAGCGAAGTGAAGACTATTAAAATCCTGATTTTAAATTACGCCTAACCGTAACAACGATGTACTGATTATAATTATATAACAGCACCTTATCTTGCCTAACTACTCGTCGCTATTTTTTTACTAAACATAACAAAATACAGTATTGTTTACATTTTTAACCATGGTAACGGGAAAGGCATTTCGAAAAACCTATAAGACTGACTACCTATAAGAACAACTTATTGGCTATGGTGAGGAAACATTTTGCAATATTTTGATACCTCAAGCAAATAACAGAGTGCTTGCTATTTGACCATACATGTTACGTAAATAAAAACAAAAACTTCTAGAAATGTTTAAGAATATGAATATATTGCGAAAGATTTAATATTTCGGTAATACTAAAATATAAGTATAGATAACATGGACAATACCCCGTCGCTCAAACAATTATTGATCATGATTAAATTATTTATTTCATTGTCTTATATAATATGAAAGTATTATTAAAGTTTAATCTGTTACTGTTAAACAGAAAGACAGTCAGTACAACTTGCAAATACGTTCAAACGTTAAGACCACAATGAACAATCCAGCCCTCGCTGACAAGGACCCGTTCGGTGTAACGGACCTCTTGACTGGGAGGTGACGAGGTAACTCGACACCCCGACCTGCCCTATCACCATCATCACAGTGTAAAAGCCACTTCGATTTGCGTAATAATTGTCCTACAGTTGAACAGGGCAGGCTTATATCCTTTATTGAGAAGTATGACGCCAGATTAAACGGTGCATTTTTATATGAACTCTCGTGCACTCTGAATGGTATAGTGTCGAGTAGGAAAGCCTGTCTTATCTGCATCTAACTAACACAGGTTTACATTGGTTTTTATTGGACATTAAAGTCAAAAGAAACAATCTTTTACATATTTATTTCTATTTTGGTTAACATCAATGTACAGATATTGAAATAGTTGAACATTTTTAATAAATTAAAGAGCCTGGCTATAATGTTTACATTGTAAATATCCCTCCATGAAGTGGTGAATCGTCCTCATCGTAAACTTACTACATAACAAAACGACGGAATTTTTATATATCTCCCGTACGACTAAACTTAGTGAAAGTCGCACAATATTTGCCGTTAAGTGATTAATTTATACTATGTATCTGCGATAACTGACACAGATTATAGTTTTCTTATCGCTGGACGAAGTCAAGAGTCTCTGGTCCGATTCTGTGACCTCCTGACTAACTACCAAATTGCTATTATAAATCTATCGCCATAATTGCTTTGCTTTGTTCCAGTATTCCACATTTTGCATTGACAGCCTTGTGGGTGATCACACTTCACGATTTTTAAGCTAATTACCACATGATGGTAAGTTTTTGAACTTGTGATTAAGAGGTCTTGGATGAAAAAAAACATATGATTGCGCTGCTACACTAGGCGCTAGCATTTTAGCATAATGTTGAATTAGGCCCTATTTGCGGGGTGCGATACTTACTTTAGTAAAGCATTTGTTAAAGGGTTTTTTTTTAAATATGTTCTGTTTAGTTTATATTAATTTTGACGCTGTCTTTATCAGTTTCCGTTACTTACCAATAGACGGTGCTGTTCATTAATTAACACGCCCTAGAGAGATTTTTCATATAGAGTACTTGGTTAGGATGATTATTGTAGTACAACAGTCCTGTCAAACTGTACGTCAAGTGTCAATAAAGTGTATTGTGCTAGTGTGAGTGTTTTCGTGCCTACATACGTAGTTAAAATGTACATGTTCTATCATTAAATAAACTGTTTTTATTCTATTATATTCTATTCCTATACTTATGTGGCATTAAGCAAACTATATTGTAATAATCTAATTACCCATTACGTATACAGAGATCGTGTACGGTTGGCACGCTAAGGGCTGGCACACACACGCGCCGACTCGCGGCGGAAACGGCGTCTAACCGGATATTGTATCGCGGCTTCATCTCCGGCGGGCTTCCTATTCCGTCGCCCGCCTCCCACAGGCCCTCGCACCGCCTAATTACTACTCCGTACACATCAAAATATTATAGTTCCACTAACAAAACTATTACGTAATGTATTTAAACATATAGATATAACTCATATAGAACAATAATAATAACAACTAATAAAAATATTTATTTTTATTTATTTATTTATTTACACTTTATTTGTATAATTACAACAAAAAGGAAAAAGATTATGTACATAAGAGACACAGTAAACAAAAAGGCGGACATAATGCCACAAGGCATTCTCTTCCAGTCAACCTTTCATATTGTGAAGAG
>DWLS01006322.1:0-11761 GCA_018246255.1 Pachliopta kotzebuea | reverse complement strand
AAAACAATACATGTATGTTATTTTAGAATATATACTTACTTGATTTTATTGAAATTGTGTATAATTTTAACCTAGTTGCAAATTGTTTTTAAACTTTGAAAAGAACTTATCGTTTCAACAAAAAACTATAATTAAAATCGATGGTTTCTCATTTTCCTGCACTACTTTTTGAATCAGACCAATATCCATAAAATTTCAACTCCAGTAAGTCAAATAGGAAACTTATATTAACATGTTTCGCTTACATTCCATCAGCAAATATAGTTTAGTAGAAATTCGTTGTATCTTTCAATTTATATAAAAAAATATTTGTATTTATATCACTTTCCTGTTATAATTTTTCGAATTTCGGATCTATTCGTTGTTATTTTTTTTATAACTAATACATTTTTTTTGTTCTTCAAAAGTGTACACATTGTGAAGGCATTTAGAAGTGAAGAGTACTTGTATGTCTTACAGTCTCATGTACGTTCTAGGATCTAAGTAAAAAGCAGCAAGACAGGAGAGTTTTGTTGACTTAGAATTCTTTCATAGTTGACCTGCTTTTATTTATATTGTCTTATTATAATAATTCATTTATTGTACTTTCGTTTAGAAAGCTTTGAATAAAATTTTCTTTTTTTCTCCCATCTTCGTTATCGAGGGCAAGTATTGGGAAAGTGACACGACGACAATAGCGCTCGCTGAGACTGTACGGAGAAAATATAGCCTATGAAGATCTAGCTGTTGTTTTTCTTTCCAAGTAAACAGTATGTGAGGTAGTATCCTTTCCACAGGATCGCTTTTTCGGGGACAGGTGCGGAAATATCCGTTATTTACGAGGGTATCCCAATAATAACATCAAAATGTACGCAGGCGACTGTTTCGTTTTCATAGGATTTATGTCTTTATGATATACGATAAAAAGATTCTTTATTTGTATATATGAGTTTCTTGTAATATATAGTGATATGTATTTATAATTTGAATCAGGAAATAATTTGATTTATTTGGTAATTTTAGACATGTACATAACAAGTTAAAGGATATTTTTTGAGAAAAAGGTTAAAAAACGTGAAATGGTTTTTTTTTATTAACGTACGTAGTAAGTGATAAAAACAGACGATATTAAAATTAAAGTGGGTGCCCTTTAATTTCCGCATTGGTTGACAGTGGGTGTTAAGAATACCAATCACCAAATACCCAAGTCTGTTGTTTTCGGTAAAAACAGTACAATTGTTTGATAAAAAATGCAGATAAAAAAATTTCAAAATTGCAAGAATTTGACATTAAATTTGGTTGCGAAATATCACTTGAAGTAATTAACAAAATAATATTGCTGTGGTGTTTTGCATGTTTTTAAATCAGTTAATAACTTGAAGAAACACTAAACATTATTATTTTAAGAATTACTGTAGAATAGTACATAGAGCAGAGATTCATAATATAACTTTAAGAACATCTAGTAGGATATTTTCAGATTGTTCTTTACCCACTTGTGTTAAGTCGATTATCACTTGCAACACGACGATTTTACCATCATTGCCATCCTAGTCAAAAGTGTGTGTTGTCTTTTAGTTAGAGATATTCCAGATTATCCCGGCTTTGCTAAAACAAGCATGCTTTTACAGTAAACATTGAAAGAATACATCAAGGTCCTCACAAGCAATAAAATACTAATGATAAGGAAAAAAAAACTTTTTTTATGTTTTAAAACTAAAGATATAATAGTGATATTTAACTGTTCGATTACGCGGTTATTTGTGGTGAAGTTTTCAAGTTATTTCTTCTAATTATCACCCTAATTATGGAAATTTGCTACCATAAAAATATACCTGTGTTCTGGTTGTCAACATATAAGAGATAAAATATTCTCAGCGTTTTACCTTTCAACGGCCTCCTCGCCATTTTACATAGTGTGCTATTGAGGTCAAATGTTAGCGCATTGTTGGTAAAAAACAAAGAGAACACGGTCATCGACTTTAACTTGTGTCTCAATATGCTGGTAAGTCTAGAATCCAGGTCGTAACGATATGCCTCTTATGGATGGGTCGTCTAAACGAAATATGTAAAGAAAGTATACTAAAACAGTCTTTCATAATGACAATAAATAAACCTTTGTAATTGTATGATATTTATATATGTCATAGTAAAAAAAAGACTTGTAATAAAAAATTTAAATTGTTCTCATTGTAACCATTGTGTTAATGAACTTGATGCATAGGATACTACGTACTAAAATAATAATAAAACTTATGTGATGTTTACTTGTGATTGCATTCACTGCAGCATGTGACTACTAAATGTCAGTAAGACATTATAAATGAAATAATATTAAAACAGTAAGATCTGCGACTGTATTTATTTTTATTGTCTTCGTTACATTATTTCTTGCAGTTGATAAGAAATATACCTTTCATTAAATTTTTAAGGGTTAAAGCTATTTATTTCGATTAACTCTGTAGTGTCAT
This sequence comes from Pachliopta kotzebuea, assembly GCA_018246255.1. Taxonomy (NCBI): domain Eukaryota; kingdom Metazoa; phylum Arthropoda; class Insecta; order Lepidoptera; family Papilionidae; genus Pachliopta; species Pachliopta kotzebuea. Next base: position 9,311 of record DWLS01006322.1, on the reverse strand, counting down.
GATTATCTTTGTAACATGAAGGTCCTTGGTTCGATTTTGTAGTCATAGTAGTTAAGTTTGTTCATGGTTCTTTCTCTAACTACCCTCATCATCAAATCTGCTATCACAACAGCATCGCTGTTGTCTGATTACAGTCCTTTGAGGACCGGAGCAATCTTGATGAGCACGCTTCACTATCTACAGTAATTATCACTTAACATATCGTGAAATTAAGACTGTGTGTGTAGTGCTGGATTATTTTCTATATTCTTTTGTATGCTACTGTTGTATTGTGATTGTAATAAATTATTAAAACAAACGTAAATTGTTATATAGCATCAACATTTAATGGATACAATGAAAATTCTGATGACGCTTGTTATTTAAACGTGGTGTTTAGCTAAAGAAGAGGTAATATAGTGAAAAAGAAAAATCTTTAAAGATATTATAATGTGGTTATATCAAAAATAATAATACGAAAAGAAAATTATTAATATATTTAATGAAAATTTATAAATCGTGAAAAATTAATGGTCTAAGTTTATTTATTTGGAAAGCTGCTCAAGAGGCATTCGGAGGAAGAGTGATTTCAGGTTGTTGTGGAAACGGCCGATAGCAGCGTTGGTGAGAGGTTCAGCGATCTTAGCGACCGTCGGCCACCATTGGTTGCTCACAACATTTAATAAAGGTCGTGCTGAAAAAAAAGGAGTCGTTAAATATTTTTTTAGTATTACGTTTTTGTCACCTTGACTCTCCTTTTTTGTATTCAATTGACGTCAACTAGCCAAGGTGTAGTGATTAAACAAACATTCGCCTTAATAACTTAATTGCTTAATATCATTACGTTTTCTAATACCAGTTCCAATAATCTATGAATAGTCGATTTAATGAATAATTTGGTTCATGGTCTATTGTCATATTACGACGGACGAACAAAGATGATCAGATGATTTTTATTTTTCAGCGAAACGACAAGACGAAACGTACACCTGATGGTAAGTGATACGCCTATCCTTAACAACGTGACTCTCGTTAGGATGATAAACATAGCACCACATTATGCTTAAGACAAGATGTTAAGTCACGTTTCCTTATTAATCTTCGTAAGAGGTCGATCAGACAGTAACCACGAGGCACCAGGTAGTAACAGATATAAATCTCTTTACACTAATACAGAAGTTTCATGTAGTTTTCTTAAAAAAATATATATAAAATATCACTTGTATGTGTAATGAATTAGTATAAAAAAGGCATTTGTATTTTTGTGCTATTTATGTAACTACTTCCAGTAATTGAAATTGTTAATTTATATATAACTTTATAAATTGTGTTATCTTTAATTACAGTTTAGTATAATTCAAACAAGAAAGTATAATATAATATGAAACTATTGTTTGGGTACGTACGAATGAGGTTTAAATTTGAAGTAAAATTTCAATATAGCATATGTTCAATAGTATACCTTTCGCAACGTCGCCTACAAAGAGATCTCCCAGGTTGACATGGAGGTTTTCAATGGGCTCATAAGAGTAGTCAATAGCCGTGAGTTTCCAGTAACTATTGCCGTCGTTACCATAAACGGTCTCAATTTTTGAAGTAACCGTAGTCCTTATGGAATCTAAACAATATTAAATAAATTTATTTATTAGTAACCAACTATTACATTTTGTGATTTTTGTATATTAAATAATAATATATTATTAATTTACTAATACCAAAGATTTTTTCGTAACAGATTATCATAGTGGTATTAAACTTTCAACCTAATATACTTAATACAGTAATTGAAATAAGTAATGTCAACGTATAAATGTTTTATTTCATCTAATAAAAGACTGAATTAGCAACGATTTGTGACACCAAATATTATTTTGGTTTTAACTATTTTGTCGTAATTAATGATTAGAAAAAAAAAGGGAAGGACAATATTTATATGTCAATACCATCATACATCACTGCAACTTATATAAAACTTTTGACAACTTTCTTATATACATTAATGTAATATACTTTAATAATTAAACTGTTGAACTTTGTGTTATTTGGTCTCTTGTTTCTAAATAATTACGTTCACTTTATACTGAACACATTTATTTGTAAAATTAAAGTTCATAAATATGTAATAAAAGTTTACCTGATTTAATGATATAGTCTCCATCATTCTTGAAATTTAAGAAACAAAATTTACCAGAGAATTGGTATACGCCAGTTACTTCCACTGGACAGTTCATAGTAATAGACATGGTAGATTGTACGAAACTTATCCTGGTGAAGATAACAATATTAGTACATACTTGATTTAATTAATGTAAAATTATTTTGTTCATTGTAGGTTATTAGTTATATTATTCCCCATGGACGATCAGATTATAGAAAGCGACAGCTACATTTTATTGCAAAGGAACAACAATTATGCTTTTTTAAATGTTTTATAAAGTAAAGGCAATGTGAACGCCATTAAACATGTTAAATGAGTTTTTTAGAAACAGCAGGATAATATATTTAATAGTAGTAGTTATTGTTGATGAAAAATATTATACTTTTTACAACAAGGAAAGCTTACTTACTGTATATCTTCGAAGGTGCATCTTTTGCCTCCTAAGATTTTTACTTCCGGAAAGACTAGTTTGAAGAACCCTTGGTCCATGGTAATATTTTTCAAATTGACCGGCTCCATGGCCGCTATTCCAAAATCAGGTATTCCTTCGGAAAGGTAAGAGAGAGCGATGCGCGTATTTGCCTTGATGTGGCATTCAGTGTCGCCTGCAATGCATGGCTGCAAGAATGGTCCTTGAAAGAAAAAGTTATCGTGTTATTATATACTATTTGTAAGATTTATCATACAACATAATTTCAATAAAAATTAAATAAAGGGTTTGCTTATTTATAAGCTATTTACAAATCGAAACAAGGGAATATTTAAAGGAAATTTGGATACAAAATCTGTTGCAAAATTCAACTTAATGCATTAAACAGTTTTTGTGATACCTAAAGAAGCATTTGCTTCGAACAGCGAACAGCTCACAACCAAAATCATTAAGCAAAGTTTTTGGAACATTTTGCTTATTAATGTCACTATATAAACCCTCTATATTTTGAAAGGATTCGTTGATGGCGAATACTTTGCGACTGATGACTACTGTATAAATTATTCCAATATATAGTCGTCACATTTCATAGTTACGGCTTTTCTCACAAAACCTGATTAAAATTAAAAATTAAGAAAATAAAAAGCACAATGGCCGTGGCTAAAATAACAAGACCTCGTTTAAAGGTCTTCGCTCGAAAATACGTCAAATTACATGGGAACTTATACAACCCTCTAATAATGTTAAGCAGAGACAATACTTGGTAGAGTCAAATACATTAAATGTCCTTTTCCGGTTTTAAGATGAATAAAGACATTGCTTTGTTTTTATGTTGGAGACTACTCACTCTGTATCTACTCATAAGCTAACAAAATAAAGAAATAAGCTCAAAAATCTAAATCAGACTTTATAACAAAATTATAAAAAACTAATCATTAATCTCAAACTTTGAATTCCAAAGTAATATTGACCCTCAAGGGCCATAGTCAATAGTCGAATTAGAAATTTAAAACTTTGAAAGTAACTAAATAGAGGTACTATTTATTAAGGCAAATATTTGTAATTGAAGACTTTATAATTTGATCCTTACAGCTCCTTTATGCTTGCATACAAATAATTACAATTTAATGTACAAATGAGTGGACGTAATCAATGCTCTTTATGCAAAATAAAATGAGCATTTTTTTTTCGTTAAAGTTTATGAATAACTTCAATTAATAAGCTTCAGCTACATTCACTAACAAAATTAACGATTTTTTTAATTCGTTTTAATAATTTTAACGTTAATTTGACTTTACTACAGAAAATAATTTTAAAAAAGCTTTGGTCATAGTTTGTCAATAAGATATTATTTGAAATATAATATATCATCACACGCATAATTCTGCTGCCTACCAGGTGGACGTTTCTCTTCAATTTCAAGCTTAGGAAATCATAAAAGGATTCCCTTTGCTGGTGTCCGAAAAATTAAATCTTTCTTTGTATGACGATTGTCATAGGGCTACGTTTTCAGTAAGAAGTTGGTTTGACGATTTAGAGAAAAGGATCAGACTGGAATACCAGCAACCGAAAAGAATAGCTGAAGAATCGGGTTTTCATATTCGGACCATCGATTTTTTGACATTACTACACTTTGGAAATTTTCGGTGTTCGTTGTTTCTAAATATTAGTAAGTAAAATAATAATATCAATGTTAACAGAAAGTTCTTGGTTTCCCTTTCAGCATTTAGAGATTTAGCTGTTCTTCCACCCGGAGAGCTGTCTCCTGAGGCTGTTGGTTTGTTTAATGTATTACTACTTCAAAGGTTTCATGAAGCGACCCCAATAAATTAAACATTTGTAGTTTATAATTTTCTTATATTATGAGACTAATATGTTTTAAAAATGTCGTATACTACTTTTTTGTTATTTAAAAGACATTTATAATTATCAATAACACATGTATCATTTTAAGAGAGAAAGACACTATAAATTGAGAAGTGTTTATGTAAAGTACATGCAGTTTTTTAATTTGTTTTGAATTGCTATTTTAACTATCAACGAAACATGTATAATAGTGAAGAGAAGTTACTTAAATGACAATAAAACATTCCATACGCATTGACGCCAAAACAACAAAACGAAGGGAAGTAATGTAAAAGTTGTGATTATTAACGAAATCTATTTTATTCTATTTAACGTCATAAAAAACAAGGTCGTTGTATGAACTATATTTCTATATTCATGGCTAAAAACGTTATATTAGAAGTATTAATGAAAAGTAATACAGTCAATACTAAGAATACTTTTTCACCGAAAAACTGAAAAGGGAATAATTAGAAACTGATGAAGATATCAAAGTAAAAATATAGAAAACAAATAATTTTCTATTTCTTAAAATTTTTTCGAACTAATTTAGATATGTACTCCTTTATAACAACATAATAATCAAAATCAAACCACTTTGTAGAATTACGTTCATAAAGCTTCCAATTCCAAGACTTTGTGTCTGACTCATAACATAATTAAGTTTTTTTTAAATGTACATCGTGTATAAATAAATAAAAGAGTATAGGTAGAATTGAGAACCCGCTGCTTTTTTTTGTTAATAAATATATAGTAAAATAAAAGTATTATTAAAAGTTAATTTTGAAGACTTTTAAAACGAAAATTTCATATATATTTCAATAACAAACTTCCTCCGTGGCGCAGAAGCTAACACGGAGGTTTCTGATTAAACTCTGGTACCACATGTTGTGGTATGGTTAGTGGCCTTACCACAAATTTTTTCGGAACCTCTAAGCTACTACCTTTGTATTTTAAATTGGCTGCTATAATTATTTTTGTATTGTCAATGTTTAAGGGCTAGAGTATTCTGAGCGTGCACGCTTCTCGATTCACGATCTCATTGTCATTGGTGAAATTGATATAAAGTGTTTATAAAAAAATATGTTTAGGATCAAGAAGCTATTGGTTAACATTATTACTATGTTTTCACTTAATTGGAATTTATGGATTAAGTTACAAATTTAGGTACTATTAGATATTTGTATATAATTTTAGGGATTCATACGCTTATCTTGTAATAAGTAATAAGGATACTCGGATGATCCCCGTAGCCTGTTTAGGCACTTTAGTGTTCTTCCTATCCATAAAAAAGTTGAATACTCCTTAATAGTTGAGCAGTACTTTCGTAAAGAAATTCAACAAACCAAAAGTCACCTAATCAACATCAGGAGCAGATCAGAGCCCAGTATTAACAATGAATATGGTAGAAGGACGTCACGGTGCTTAATACCACGCCTCATGAATAATCTGCCAACAGAAATTCTAAATAAAATTTCGCAGAAAAATATTAAACACCTGCTTAAAGCACATTATATGAACACTGAATAAAAAAGAAATTTAAATAAAATATTTTCGAGTACATAAATTGGAGCATCCTTTGTGTGGTACTTGCCGGCCGCCGGTTCTTAGTGATCACTGCATTTGTTTGAAATAGTTAATAATAAAAATTAGAGGGTAGTAAAATAAGTAATTTATAAGTATATAAGATTTTAAGACATTATCTGTAACTGTAAAAACAAATGTATATGTAAGAAAATAAAAAAAAAAGTCTAGTAATTTGTTGTGTACATAAAAATTCTTTATGGCGTCAGATGAAATAGTGTAATAAATAAAAAAAATGTTAATAATTTATATTGTATTGATTAATTTAATTACTGTAGTGACATTGAAAATATCAGTGCAGAAATTTTAATATCAATTCATTTATTTATCAACATGTTTTACCTTTTATGGAAGTTATCAAGTCAACTCGAATCATACCTTTATTTCACAGTAACAACAATTTTGACAAGAAATTTGTTTCCATTGATTACCGGTAATTATAATTTTAAGAGGTTATTTACATATCTTTTCATTATTTATTTAATTTAGTGGAAATAATTAAAATATCTTTGTTATCTTTGAGATAAAGAAGTAAGAAGGCTAACTACGGAAATGTGAATTTGATGCTACAAAGAATCTTATAGCTAGTTAAAGTAGCTAGTTTGGCGGTGCAAAAGAAAAGAAGAAGATAAGTAAATCTGTTTCCACCTCAATATGAATTAAATTGATAAGAAGAAAAGATCGCTTGGTATACCAAATGAAAGTTATACAAAGATACCAGAAAAATTATGCATTTCTTTTTATTGTAATTCAATATGAATTAATATACAATTATAAGCGAATACACCGCTTTTTGCTACCTTCATTACATATATATGTATGTCCTTTTTACATTATTGATTGTGGTATGTAAACAAAGAATATAAACAAAAAAATAATAATTCTTGGTTGTGAAGATTTTAAAAAAATATTTCATTCAGTTATTCTGTTATCGCTTTATTAAAATTACAGTATGATAAGGCTTTATCTGTTGACAGTGATTAAAATTAAACGTAGGGTTTTTGTTTATGTTTTACAAGCACTTCGGAACTTATCACTTTGAGACGCAGTATTTAGTCTCGCTATTTTAGTAATTTCACTAGCCACAACAACCTTCAAACTAGATTATAGTAATATTTTCATATTATTATTTGGCGGTGGAAGTAGGAGCTGCGGTGGTACCTAGTCGTTGCCACCAGTGCCATGATCTGATTGCCATTTGTCTGGTAGCATTGTTTGCTTGCTTTTACCAGCCTCCTCGTAATGGATGTATAAAGTAGGATAAAATCACATACACTACGTATTTTATTTGACACAGTCGCTGAAATATGACGAAGTTTCTTCTCTCATGAGAATATTTTTTTATCGGTGTTAGACCCCTGTTGTTGAAGACCGTCCAGTAAGGTTTAAAGAAAAAAGTATAGTAATCATTACTGTGTTTATGTCTTAATAGCGTTGTAGTGAGATCATTAGTAATTTCTGTATTTTTTTTATTTATACAAATGTTTTATAAGAAATTATATAAAGGTTACTGGAGACCTTCTAGGAAGGCACTACTGCAGCTCCTATTTCTGCAGCCGAACACTACAATGCAAACGTTACTGGTTCAAATTGAAGAGCGTTGTAGTTAATAAAATTACTGTGGTAACAAGACTTCTGTGCCTCGAAGTGATGATCACAAAGCGATGCTGTAAATCAGTCTAACTACAACCTCATTGTTATGGGCAAGCGTATCACTTACCATCAGGTGAACGTCCGGTTAAAAAAGTAAATAAATCAATAAAAGATATTTTATGTACACCTGACACATGTATCATGTTATCTGATCGGAAAATTCTCAATCAAAATATTGTTCGTACGACCGGTAATTTACAGTAACGAATACAAACATTTTATCGTTACCAGTGAAGTATTGCGAATGGTCACAATTATATTAGACACAATTATACAATTTCATTAGAAATTAATTGTTTGTGTCCTATGTTCACCAGGTAGAAAGTAATACGCCTGACCATAATAATTTGGCGTTGGTTGGGATGATACACTGCACCATATTCGCTTTGACAAATACGATGTTTAGTCTCGTTATCCTGGTAATTACACTAGTTACAATGCCCCTCAAACCGCAACACAGTAACATCCATTGCGTGATGAGTGATGATCACAGTAGTCGTGTGCTGTTGAGGTTCTGGCAAAATGACTGAAACAATGCATTTAAATAAAACATAAAGTGAGGACAAAATGACATTAAGACAAAGAAAGTAAAGAGGAGAAATAAAAATGGAGAAGTAAGGATGAAAAGTAAAAGTATGATAGTAGGATATCGATGGATAGCAGTAGCCTCGTATAAAAATGATAGAAGGGATTTAAAGTAAAAGATAAAAAGTGTAAAGGAAAGAAAAAAAATTTTAATTTGGAAAGATGAAATAGGGTAGGAAAGGAAAAAAAAAAGGAAGGAAGTATAGGAGTAAAGTTGGAGACAAAAGAAAGGAAAATTGTGACGTGAGCCTAGGCCCACACTGACCATGGTAAGGAGCATAAAACTAATAAAAAATGCATTGGGTTTTGATATAAATAGCTTATAGAGACTTCTATCAGCGGTAAAATTTAAAACTTGAAATGAAACTTTGAACGGTAACTATTTATGATGGTACAGTAGCTTGAAAGGTTTTTTTACTTGTGCTGTGTCGCGTGTTAATGGAATTCGATTCCACGTAACGAAATTGTCGGGAAGTGACTCTGTGTGAATGTGGAGTAAAAAAGAGCTGTTTGAGCTAGCACATTTATACTAGAAAGCTGTTAGGCTCTATTTTAAAACTTCGTGTTTCACTGTGCTTTTAAAAGTGTGTAGTTATTTTATCTGTTAAGTAAGCGTTCATTTTTCTAATAATATGATGTTAAGGCGTTCATCTTTCTATAAAAATGTGATGTTAAATGAGTTGTTTACACTGCACGTATTATGCTTATAGCTTTGAAATGTAAATTTGGCAGGTGATGTAGCTAGTAATTTAACTAGCTACATAGTATTTCAAACAGGAACACAGTTACGTTAGTATACATATTTGGCGACAGATACAGACTCTCTCAAGAGATAGAACTACTAGAAGATAAATGTAAGATAACTTTTGAAGTTTACCTAGAAGTAGATTCTAGATCTTTATTCTACGACCCGAATTTAATTTACTGACGGTATGTGGTTTTTATTGGTGGTAGGTTTACGTTGTCAAAGACCTTATCTTTCTACCTCGGGGCCCAAATGGCAACTGGCACTTTCATTATACTACACTTATCGCAGCAGATTTTCTAGGGACTGTTGCGTTGCGTGTGGGAATGAGT